>JZLH01S0461990.1:89364-100590 GCA_001188425.1 Eucidaris tribuloides | reverse complement strand
CAGCATAGTAGCTAGGTGTAATAAAGATGATTCCAAAAAGACGAATAACTTTATGTTCCTTCATTAGGATACCACAGAAGTCCAGAAGTGAACCAGCAAATACCGCGGCACATCTCAAACCACCATTCATAATCATTGTCGTCACCTTCGGCATCATCATCATCGTCATCGTTGTCGTCGTCATCATCATCGTGGGAGTCGTCCTAATCACCCTCGCCATCATCATCATCATAATCATCCTCATCATCATGATCATGATCATGATCATGATCACTCTTATTATTATCAACATCTTCCTCCTCCTCCTCATCATCATCACACAGAACCGCGAAGAAAATACGGGCTCGGTCTACGTCTGTGGTGGATCAAATCACATTTCATAGTACGCCCTCTCTTGACCGTTCTTTTAGATTCTGCTGCTGTATCAAAATGGTGAGATCCTATAATTCACCAAAAGAATCTGTGTAATCTGTCAAAAGTAACGATACAATACTCCCAAAAGCTATCTTTAAATTTAGCATATCTCTTAAACATATTTCCATGCTATTGATTTCTTTGAAATATCAAATCAAAGTTGACGATAGACGTGTTTGAAACGTACGTCCCATGTATGTCTCGCACAGCGGACGTGTACACGTCCGTGAACCCATCAGTGCGTTTGCCTATTTGCTGGAAAATTATTTCTTCTCGAGACTCCTTCCCACCCCTCGGTCCCGCAATTCCACATGCTGAAACAGTTAGAACATATCTAAAGCTAAACGTAGTTTTTGTAATGTATGTTTCTGGTGCATGATGGTGGTCGTGAAAGTGCAGTGTCAGTGCCAGTCACAGTGCCGTGGCAGTGTGACTGTGGTGGCTTGGTTCAGTGTCGAGTGATCAGCTGTGAAATACCGTCGTACGCGTGATTCCCAGCCCCACACGGCCCCGTCGTTGGCTTGCTGCGCGGCGTGGCCCAGGCGCAGGCTCCAGCGCGAGCGTGAGTGCCGGGTTTTGTTGTGCATTTGTGTGATGTTCAGATAAATCGGATTTCTTCCAGTTGTTTGATTACATTTAATGTGTATTGTACACTGTCATGACTGTTGTAGTGTCATCCTGTGTTTGCAGGTCTGGTCCTAATTTTTGTGAGCACCAAAAATTCACATTCAAAATCAAATCATTAGAAACGTCTAGTTACCCCTAATTCATTGATTCAGAAAGGGCAAACCAGGACTTTATTTTAAGGGGACCTGCCAATTAATGTAAATTTGTACAATATTGGTTCTTAATAATACACCTATCAATTGTAAGACGCACCCCTCAAACCCCGGGAATGGTGCGTCACTTGTCAAACGCGAGTCGGATTTTCATATACCATGACGCACCTGTGTGTCTCGACTATGACGGACCATTTTCTTACAATGACGTATACAAACTGACGGACCCCATTCACCATGGCTGTGATGGACCAAATCCTTCCATGCATGATGCCTTGATGGTACCCTGCGTCATTATTTGTTGGTAAATGACCCACCCATGACGCACCATTCCCAGGGGTCGAGGGGTGCGTCTTACAATTGACAGGTGTATAATGTTCGAAATCATTTTGTATACTAGCTCTCAATGAACGTTTTCTGTTCATTTGGTGAAAGAAAGTAATGTTACACTTTGGATCAAAATATTAACCAAAACACAGAAGGTCACCACAGTTTCCCGTATGAGCTACATACCAGTGTGCCGCTGCGATGCATAAACAGCGCTAGTGGCAGTGCAGTGCACCCATGGCTTTTAACAAAGGTAGTGTCCAAAAATGTTTCAAGATGGTTTGCCATTCTAGCAAGGTGTTTAGACGCTAACTTAGTTGAGGGCAGGGCCATGGGTGCACTAGCTATCTCCACAGGACTGCAGCACTACAGTATGTAGAATGATAGTCTATGAGAAACTGCCATGAACTTCTGTGTTTGGCCAAAATTTTTATCCAAAATGTACTTTCTTTTCATCAAATGAACAAGAATTGGAGAAAATTGGTGTGTAGGCCTAGATTTACATGTATGTAAAAGCCAACAATATTTTACGCGGACAAGTAGAGTAACACATGACAAAATTGTTTTCAAAAACACAAAAGTTTTTTTGTGTGAACTAAATTGTATACTTCACACGCACATTGGCGCACAAGCTAGTTGCTACAAATGTTGAAATCTTTAATAAGTGTATTTGTGCAATTTGACTAACATATGCACCAAGTAACCAAATGTCTCTCTGTCTGCTTCTTTCAGACGAAGGGTACAGCCAGTTTTGGTAAGCGGATAAACAAGACCCACACCTTCTGCCGAAGGTGTGGGCGCCGTAGCTACCACATCCAGAAGAGCCGATGTGCCAGCTGTGGATATCCCTCTCAACGTATCAGGAAATGTAAGTCCTAGACTGTGTTCACATGGTGGCCAAATTGTGATCACAAACATGATGGCAATTGCAGCGATTAGAATTAAGAGTCTACCTCCTATAACATGAGAAAGTAGAGGCCTTTACCAACCATTATAAGGAAAAGATCTCAATTACAATGTGAAATTCTAGTGATTCGAGTTTGCTTTGAGGGGCTATGAACACCAAAATTTGAGCAATTGGTAATGGCAGTCACATTTTAGCTGCCATGTGAAAATGTTCATAGTAAAGATTTGATGCCCTACTTCATTCGAAGATAGTGCCAATAAACTCTGTGCCGTAAACTAACTACGTTTGACGGTGGTATGTATCTTTTGTTAGGTTGCAGGGCAAGTTTAAATATGTCTACGTCTTGAAGGCTAAGTTCATTTCAAGATTTTTTAGGTATCTTACAAATTTATCTTCAAAAGTGGTACACTTATAATTGTACAGACCTCCCAACCATTCTGAATTTAGAGGAAAGACAATTTTTACCATTCCCAAATCTTGTTTCGATACGATTTTCCTATTTTTCTTGATA
Organism: Eucidaris tribuloides; assembly: GCA_001188425.1. Taxonomy (NCBI): domain Eukaryota; kingdom Metazoa; phylum Echinodermata; class Echinoidea; order Cidaroida; family Cidaridae; genus Eucidaris; species Eucidaris tribuloides. The sequence continues at coordinate 97,652 of JZLH01S0461990.1, read as the reverse complement.
ATTTGTAGTAACACACACCTATGGGAAATACTGTTTCTTTAATATTTTTGAACAATTTTTTCTTTTTGTTTGTTTAGTCGAAAAGGTTGGAAGGTCTGATTGTATTTAGTGATAAAAATATTCTCAATTTTCACAAGAACACCAGCCTGTACTTGTATTTTTCAGAGTAAAAATATGATTGCAATCTTGTTCTCAATCTCAAGAAGAACAGCTTTATGAATGCTGAAATGATTTGAATTTATGTAATTGCACAGATTTATGGTTTTATCTTTTTGTTTATTTATGTCTACAGATAACTGGAGTGCTAAGGCTAAGCGCAGAAAGACAACAGGAACTGGCCGCATGCGCCATCTTCGCCAAGTACAGCAACGTTTCAAGTAAGTAATGCACTAGGTCAAATACTGATGTGTGCCCTGCAGAAGGGCCTTAGCTTATGTTCTGGGCAGAATGGCCTTGACAGTAAATTTTCTGTTATATGAGAAATATTGCCTTATTTGATATATCGTTGGTGGGCTGTTAAAACCTCGTATCTCAAAATGTAAAAAAAAATTAGGACAGTTCTGAAAAAGCTGTATTTTAGAAGTATGGCAGTGGTGGCAACCTCATTTTGTCTGAAAACAGTCTCCTAATTCCTGTATAGAACTTGTTCTAAATGAAAGAAGGTTGCCACTAATGCTAAAACTCTAAAATAGAACTTTTTCAGAGCAGTCCTCAAAATTTTCAAATTTTGAGATACGAGGTTTTAACAGCCCATCAACGATATGCACTTAACAGAACGATCTAAAAATATGACATTATTTTCATTTCACCCAAAAAATCCCAATGGTTTTCCAGTTGGAGGCAATTTAGTGTTAAGGCCATTCTGCGAGGAACATGCTAGGGCCCTTTTCCTGGCCCTACAACGATACAACTAATCAACATCTTATGCAAGTAACCAGTGTTATAGCTGTAGTGGTTGATGCTGGTTAGGCGTGACTACATGGAGAACTATCTTTCAGCACCACCAAGTGAAGAGTTTAGTTTTGGATCTGATAACAGGCTTACTTTGAATATTTACTTATTTGTGAAGAAAATCACCAATAACACTGTTTTGCCCATTTTCCCAGATTGTGGTAAAATTATATATCATGTAGAATAAAGCAAGACTTTTTGATTTTGAGTGTTGTCTCCATTTGTTTCGTAGGTGTTCCTGTCTTGGATTTTGTGACTGCTTGCATTGATAATGAGCAAAGAAATTTCCTAGCTATATCACTGCAGACAGCCATTTATTTCTAAATTATCAGTGGGACTTTCAGCAGTGTGATTTTACTAATGCCGTTTTCCCAGCAGATCGCTGCATAAATATAAGTTTTATCATTTGGAGTTGACTTAGATTTAAAAAAAGATACTATTAAAATGTACCTAGCCAATTAATATACATGTATTATGAAATAAGATAAGTCTGACGTTTTGTGAAAGATGCTTATGTGTGGGGTGTAATTCAAAACATTGTGCAATTTTGAAAGGTGTATTTGAAAAAAGTCAGAGAAGCAAAAAGGAACAATGTATTGGCCAACTAGAACTTATCAATAGGTTAGTTATGGAAATATGCAGTACCATTCTGATTACTTGCAGTCTTGCACTGTAATCCAAGTTATTATTTTGAATTTAAAGTATAAATTTATGAAGGATTTCTAGTAATTAAAGTAACTAAAAAAAATGAAAATGGTTACGTCATGGCCTCGTTTTGATCTCGTTATTAGGAATGGATTCCGTGAAGGCTCAAAGGCTAAGCCCCGTCAACGTGGAACTGCGGCGTCATCATAGGATATAGATGATCATACCAGGCAGACACTCCATACATACACTCAACAAGGGAGCTACAGTGGTTAGCAGCAGCAGATCAAATATTTCAGGACTAAATTATAACTCCAAAGTACAGTTTTCCTTCTCCGGATACAAATAAAACATATGAAGTAATCACTTCAATTCTTGTGTCGAGACCTACTTATTCAAGAAGATAGTGGCTGAAATGTTGACATTTCTTGACAGGGTTTATTTTGTATGCAACAGAATGATGTTGATGTGAAATGGATTTCTGTACTGTTATGAGAACATTGAGGGAACAAAAATAATTTATGTATGTACTATGTAATAAAAGTTCCAAAAGTTTTACCGCCTCCTGCACCTACACTATTCAATCATACACCACATGCATTAGGACAAACCCATCCCCCTTCACCCATATACACTTGCAAAGTTGCCATTAACCTGAGCACATTTTGGGAACTCCGGGCTGATATCAAGTCGCTTTGAAGTGAAGCCCAAAAAAGGGGGGGGGGGGCATATCAGTGACAGTTTGAGAGAAATTGGACAAATGAAAATAAAGATCTAAATCTTTGAAAGTTCCAAGATCATTACCAAATTGACAATGCTTCCATTTGCTTTGTACACAAAATGTCACTAAAATTAGATTTTCTTGAATGTTAAAGTCCAAGTATAAACTTGGTCCATTGGAACTATTTTGTCAAATGTACCCCCCGTGACATTTTACAGTTTGAGTAGTTTCTGAAGAATGGAAGAATTCCATAACAAGCACTTTTTCAGGGCAATGATAGATCATGTAGTTCTATTGCACTCCTGTTATAACGAACACGGTTATAATGAATTTACTGTAACATTAAAGTAGAAATCAGGTCCCAAAATATACTTTCACCGTTTGGTTATAATGAAATTTCGATACAAAGAAAGGAAATTGCCGGTCCTGAGGACTTCGTTATAATGGGAGTCGCCTCTAGCAAAAAATTTCATTTGGTACAATTTACCAAAACTATAATTTGGCTTGAAACTTCACCAGGCTGGGCGTTTTTGCCTATGCTATACTTGGGGGGGGGGGGGTGGGGGGAGACAGATAACTGAACCATTCTCGTTTAGAAGTAGTGGGGGTGAAGTCTCCCGTACCCCCTTGATATTCCCATTGTACAGAATTACAATATTACAATACACATGCTACATCAAACTATTACAGGAATGGACGAGTGTGACTGTGATAGTGGAGCACATCTTATACTATAGTTGGAAGAACAGTGAGTGTTTCATGTTTTAACACCTGATGTACGAGATTGATGTGCAAGAGTGGATGTAAAATTGAGGGCTGGGAACAAGTTGTGTGTGTCTGTGTGTCCGCGTGTGGTGGAAATGTTGAAGTTTGCTTCTTTTGTCATTTCTTGACTGATTTTGATTCTGTGTGGTTTATCTGTTGGGGCTCAGTGGGGGCTTCCAAACTTCTACAGTGCACTCCCTATCAGGAATCACCTGTACACAGAATTATCATATTCATTAACTATGCAAATTTATGTGAATTCATTCAAAATTTATCTAGAAGGATCTGTCACGTACTACAAACATTCATGCCATTCCACAGATATACACTTTCAGCGGGGACATACAGAGCGTTTAGCAAAAAACAAAACCCAACTTCCATCAGGAATATATAATCTTGTAAACATAGTTATGTCATCGCAAAGATAATTTATCACTCTTTGATTTGATGCCATATTTGTAATATTTAAGCCTTGAGTTATTGAATTACAAACGCTTTAAATGAACAATGTCAAAACTGCTTTGTGCACGAGATTCAGATCTTTAACAATAGGAAGTCTCAGTGACTTCCCATCTGTGACTGTGTTGATGAAAAGAACTGAATCTTGTGGGCAAAGCAGTTATGACATTGTTCATTTAAAATGTTGGTAATTCGATAACTCTAGGCTTAATCATTACAAATATGGTATCAAATGAAAGAATAATAAATTATCTTTGTGATGACGTATTACAATAAACATAATTATGTTTATTAGATTATATATTCCTGGTGGAAGTAGGGTTCTGCTTTCTTATCAACACTGTATAGTGCACACTGTGTAATTTACTGATTCACTTGTTTTTATGCCTCCGCCCCGGGGGCGTAAGGGAGCCGGAGGCATTATGTTTTCAGGTTGTCCGTCCGTACGTCCGTGCATCCACACTTCCATGTGAACAAGATTACTGAAGTACCGCTCGAGGGATTTTCATGATACTTGAACCAAGGGTAGACCACTAGGCAAGGATGAATTGATGAGATTTTGGGACAAATCCGTCGAGGGTCAAAGGTCAAAGGTCAATGAACTTTGTCCTAAAATGCCATTTTCTGCCTATAACTCCAGTTAGGAGTGCTCACTGTTGATATAAATTGGTGGTTACTGGGTAGATTAAAAAACAAAAGATAAATATTTCGATAGAGTCAGGGGTCAAAGGTCAAGGGTCAAAGGTCAATGACCTTTGTCCCAAATTCCATTTTCTGCCTATAAGTTCAGTAAAGAGTGTTCACTGTTGTTGGAATTTGGTGGGTAGGTTCAAAATCAAAAGATAAATATTTTGGTAGAGTCACAGGAGTCAAAGGTCAAGGGTCAAAGGTCAATGAACTGTCTCAAATTCCATTTTCTGCCTATAAGTTCAGTAAACAGTGTTCACTGTTGTTGGAATTTGGTGGGTAGGTTCAAAATCAAAGATAAATATTTTGGTAGAGTCACGGGTCAAAGGTCAATGAACTTTGTCTCAAAGCGCCATTTTCTGCCTATAAGTTCAGTAAGGAGCGCTCACTGTTAATGTAATTTGGCGGTTAGGTTCAAAACCAAAAGACAAACATTTTGATAGAGTCACAAGAGTCAATGGTCAGGGTCAAGGGTCAAAGGTCAATGAACTTTGTGCCAAACCTATAACTTCAGTTAGGTGTGCTATCTGTTGATATAGTTAGCTCCTGCATAGCGGGCGCACTGGGCGGAGGCATACCCATCGACTGCGCGCAGTCGAACTTCTCTAGTTTAATGTTCTAAAATGTGACATTGAGGCACAAATTCTTGAAAAAGTCCTTACCATGCCCCTTCTTAGTTGCTCATCTCTTTGGCAAGAAGCCTCTGCAGAGACCACTGCAAAATTTATCATATTCACACAAGTTCGGACATCAAACTAGAGAGATACGGCAATTACTCTTCATGAAAACACTTTTATTTCGTAGAACATATTTACATCACATAAATATGTATGAAGGATGGACACAAAAATAACAATTGTTTACATGTACAGTAGGTAAAGTAAATGTTGACTTCACAACTTAGCACAAACTCTGTATTGATAAAATTTACCCAATACCCAAGTACAGTGGATTGTCTTTACAATGAACACTGATATAACAAAATCTTGTTTGAACAAAAAGAAATAAAAAAATCTAGTCCAAATGTTGAAATTTCTTCGGATTTTGTTTTGTTTTTAGACCCTGACAAAACTAAATTTCTACATAACAAAGTAAATTTCCAAGTCCTAAGGAGTTTGTTGTAATGACAGTCTACTGTATGTGTAACAATTTCCAGCTTACTCGATCAACATCAATCTCTGTTTCGCTTCTAGATTTCATAATACACCTGCACAGGGGCTATATTGAAGTTTTAGTTATCAACTGGAAATACAATGAAACTAGAGCAATTCGGCTGCGCGCAGCCGCTGGGGTTGCGGTTGACTCCGCACCCGTCAATTTCCAAACCTTGAATGCTACAGAGGCATCGTAACCTTTGACCGTTCAACTCTGAATGTCATTTATCACCCATAATACGATACTTCACCCAAATTACATCAATATTCGATAAGCTGTTCTCACTTATCGCGGTTTAACGAGTCCGGAATCAGACATATTTTAGGCCGGTGACCTTGACCTTTTACTTTGAACTCAAAATTTAATCAGTCATTGGTGGCGCATAAATACATACATTCACCCAAGTTACATAAAAATTCACCGGCGCTTCTCAAGTTATTGCGGTTAACGAGTAAAAACCAAATCAGACATATTCTAGGCGCGGTGACCTGTTGACCTTTGACTCAGCCTCAAAATCTAATTGAGGTTCATTTGGTGGCTATAGACATACTTGGTCCTAGTTTACATCAAAATCCGACACGCTCTCAAGTTATCGCAGGTAATGAGCCCGCAATCAGACATATTTTAGGCCCGGTGACCTTTGACCTTTTTGACCTTTGAACTCCAAATCTAATCAGTTCATTGGTGAGCTTCATAATACATACTTCACAAGTTCATAAAAAATTCAAACCGGCCGTTCTCAAGTTATTGCGGGTAACCGAGCCCAAATCAGAGCGTATTTAAGGCCGCGGTGACCTCTTCGACCTTTGACCTTCTCGTCGCCCAAAATCTAATGAGTTCATGGGTGGCTCTAGTACATACTTCAACCCACGTTTACATGAAAATTCAACCGGCATTCTTTCAAGTTTATCGCTGGGTAACGAGCCCCAAATTACAGACATATTTTTAGGTCCGCGGGTGACCTATTGACCTCTTGGGACCTTTCAGCTCACAAAATCTAGATCAAGAAAAAAAAAAACATTCATTGGTGCCTCATAATACATTACTTCACACCAATGTTACATGAACAATCTAACGACAAGGCCGTGGCTTCGCCTCAAGTTATCATGGGAACGAGCCCGAATCAGACATATTTAAGGCCCGTGACTTTTGACCTTTGACCTTTCAGCATCCAATAAATCTAGATGTAGATTCATTGATGGCTGCATTAGATACATACTTGGTCCTAGTATACATCTCAAAATCCGACAGCGGCTCTCAAGTATATCGCGTGCCGGGTAATGAAGGACGAATCAGGACATATTTTAGGCCGGGTGACCTTTGACCTTTTGAGCTTCGCAAAATCTAATCAGTTCGGCATTGCGTGGCCTCATAATACATACTTCACCAAGTTACATTGACAATGCCGGACTAGTCACTCTCAGGTTATCGCTGTAACGAGCCCCAAATCGACATATTTAGAGGGCCCGGGTGACCTGTTGACCTTTTCAGCTCCAAATCTAATCAGTTCAAATTGGTGGCCTCATAATACATACTTTCACCCAAGTTACATGACAATCACGATCAGCCGCGCTTCGAAGTTATCGCGGTAACGAGCCCAAATCAGACATATTTAAGGTCCAGTGCGTGACTTTGACCTTGGAGCCTTTGCAGGGCTCACAAAATCTAATCAGTTCATTGTGTAGCTTTCATTTAGTACATACTTGGTCCTAGTTACATCAAAATTCCGATTTGGGGCAGAAGAATTTCTCAACGTTATCGCGGGCCAGACGGTTGGCTACGAATCGCAGGAGGTAACAGCGGGTCGACGGGAGATGCGACGGACGGACACACCCGAAAACATTAATGCCTCCGCCGCACTTCGCTTGCGGCAGGCATAAAAAATATATTTATTCTGTGTTTTCTCAAACTCCTGATTTTCACCTTTTATTCAATATATTTTTTTTGCAGATTGGAATTCCACTTTAACATAATTTGAATTTTCTTACAGGCTTCTTGCAACTGCATCTTATAAACTAAAAACAACAACAACAAAAACAAAACATGAAGTATGACACTTGGTGCAACTGTTTCTCACTGAGTTATTGTTCAACAAATAAATCATTCCTCCAAAATGTTAAATTTGTCAAAGAGCTTAATACATGTCTTCATTAACATCACGACAAATTTAACAGCCCCCTTTTTTAAGTGAGCAATTATTGCTAAATCATATCTTTTCGGAGTCAAATGTAAGATTTCAATGCTTCACAATCTAGCTTCATCTTTGATTTTCAGGAGATTTTGATACTACACTATTTAGCTTCTAAGCTAGTATATTACAAAACAATTATTTTTTGTCACCACAAGTTGAGATGTTTTGTCACCCGGCTCACCCCAGCAACAAAATGTCAAATTATATACAAACAAAATAAAGTTATCAAGTACTCCTAAAAATGTCTATACCATCTGAATCAAGAATGAGTAACGATCATGTTCTGGAGTCAACTGGTTACTTTCACACTTTTGTCACCAAGAAAAGGAATCACATTTGAATGATCCAAATGACCCACTTTCAAATGATTCATGATTTATTACTTTTTTTTTTAAATAGGGGACATATGAATCCCAAATGTTGAACATAATTTTGCCATCTTCCTTAGCTGGATCATATCTTGAACAGAAATGGTGTGGTGTGCAAACCAAGAACTCAATCTTTAACCCTATTCATGTACTAACGTGGGGGGGGGGGGTCAAATTGACATTCCCCGGGCCCCTCGTCAAATTTTGTGACTATTTCGCCGCGCAATTTTTATGCCTCCGCCCCGTAAGGGAGCCGGAGGCATTATGTTTTCGGGTTGTCCGTCCGTACGTCCGTGCGTCCGTGCGTCCACACTTTCTTGTGAACAAGATAAATGAAGTACCGCTA
>JZLH01S0461990.1:49345-78553 GCA_001188425.1 Eucidaris tribuloides | reverse complement strand
ACCGAAAATAGTCTAGAGTAAATTGATCAAGTATGGGGATTTTTTTTCCATTCTTTATCAGAGAGAAGTTACTATTTTCCCATTTATGTGATAACGTTTTCTTTTCTTCAGTTTTTAGCAATACAACACTCAGATCGATAATTTTCGTTAAGTAGTTTTAATTTCAGAGTCAATTTTGCAAAGCAGTACATTTCAGCTTTTCTAGTGGTAAAGCGTTATTGACGCCCCATAAAAAATAGCGTGCGCGTACCAAATTTACATTGGTTCTCAAAAACAGCTCTAAAATGGTCAGTTCCCAACCAAACTAAATTATCTTTGTGTAACTCTACTCACGAAAAAAATAGTGTATCGGGTGAACTAAATAAAAACTAGCAGTTAATATTGTTCCTTTTTTATAGGCCACTCTGTATTAAATGCGTATGAAATAGCGATTTGACTGATAGTTCTCAGACAATTCTTCCCATGGACAGTTCGTGCCCAGACTGCCAAGGTAACGAAAAAAAAAGACAATGAATACTTACCCGTCTGACTGATGTTGCCGAATCGTTGGTACCGTATGAGGGCGTCTGTGAAGTTACGTAGGTCTTGCACCGCTCCTGGAATTTCGTTGGATGGCGGAAGGTAACCAAATCTCTCCAAGTTGTGCTGAAAATTTGAATAACGGAAAATATGCATAAATCAATTAATTCATAACGAAAATCAATGGGGTTTATCAACAGGACAGAATATTTTTGTTGTATTCGATCCGAAAATCATCCATCTCTTTTAACAGAATGCGATATCGCTATGCAGCGAATTATTGTCGAATCAACATTTTGTCTAGTTTTTATTTCGAGATTCAAAGTACACAGTTTTGTTGCCACATAACTCAAAATAACATTGTGTGGGACAGTCTTTCTTCGAGGAGAAGTAGTACATGTCATGAGTATCCCAATGAGGAGAAGAAGAAGAATAGGAATAGGACATCTCATAATAGGAGTATTCCACTGACCATAATATCCAAGCGCATAGAGACTGATCTCATCCGTATTATGCGCTGTAAAAAAATGGACTATTATTAGTAATACAACATTAACAACAGCAAAATAAACAAAAACGAATCCACGCTACGTAGTTGAAAATGATTGACGTGACACATGGTTTGAGGACTCTGAAGAAGAAAATTACAATTTCAAAATATCTGTAGCGTATAATGATCGAAAACTGTTAGAGATGGTGATGAAATGCTGCACAATTTACACATTTTTGCCATATAGCATTTGTTTTGATCAGGAGATCAACTGTATGTCAACTCGTTGCTGACCGTAAAAAGTGGAGATCAATCATGGAAGTCACGAACTGTCAGCCATGACAGAAACGTACCAAGCAAGCAAGATTTATACAACAATCATATTCCCCACAGAACATTCATAACTTGCATTGCCTTTACTTACGAATCTTTTTTACAGATTTTTTTTTATTCGAAGTTTGCATTTTGTGCAATGAAACGAGAAACTATCTACCCACTATAGTTGTTAATATCGGACAATACGGATACATGTATTTAATTTTATTTTCGGGGTGATCAAAATCAATTAACTTACAAAATACAATACATGAAAGCTTAGCGAAGAAGTATTTGCATATATAAGGCTTGAATAGCACGTGATTCGTATTTTCAGGGTACTTTTAATATCACTTGAAAAATGGTTCTCGTTACATAGTATTGGGTGGGCAGAGGGTTTCGAAATAACTTAGTTGGTCACGAGAATTTTTATTTTGCTAAACCAAAAGCAAGTATAAATCTACATAAGTGGAACAAATATTTCTCAGCCGGCATCTTGAAAGTATTCTTAACTATGATTTGTTAACTTCAGATTTTGTGCCGAGAGTTTTTTTTTTTTTACTTATGTACTTGGCAATATAGCATTCGATTAGACATACTCTTTAGTGTTGGTGATGTAGTTCCCTGAAAAAAAAAATGTATTCTTGTGAAAACATCTTATGAACGTATACATCTAATTAACAGTAAGTTAATAAACGTCGGGATAAACGTAAGGTTAAACACCTCAAATCTAACCATTCTTGTAAATTACTAACGCGGGAACATTGCGCACAGTACCGATTGCGCAACAGAACAATCGAATACAAATACTCTCTGAAACCGAAAATAGTGACAAGTGCACCTTTGAGGCATGAATTCAATGGAAAAGAGCGAATTTTTTAGCGAATTTAAAATATCAATTGTATAATTTATAGAATCCAGGATGAGAACACTATACACACTGTATCGAAAGTGACACTCACTCAAAAATCTTCAGTGATATCTTCTTCAGAAATAATATTAAAGTTAAATCACAGGATTAGGAGAAGTCCTCAATTCGGGACATAATAATACTAGACTCGAAGTATACTGTTAAAGGTTACTACTGTGAACATTTCACGGTCAAACATCTTCTCTTTTTTCTACAATTAAATGGTAAGTAAATGCTTGTTTCTCCTGAAGTGAACAAACTCCAGACAATTCCTGGCTGGATTTACACTCCAGCCAGTGTATTATATTTGTAATGTTTCAACTCATTTGGTTCTTGTTGTTGTTGCTGCTGCTGTTTACTTCTCCCAGTCAAGTTAATTTCTTTGAATAGCCAACTTTGACTACAAATTTAATTACGAAAGTGGACTTGTTCACTTTTTTGAGAGAGTAAGACATGCAATAATTGTAGGAATGATAAAGAACAGTATAAAATAAGAAACTTACCATCAACATGTTGACTGCTCCTTGATCCACATCAGCTTCCATTTCGAAGGGCACGGGACCAGGTTGACAGGAGGCTAGTCGAAATAAAAACGCCATTTTCAAGCAGAGCAGAAACAAACCAAAAATCTCCATATTCACTTTGGAAACGATGGTAATGATGGTATTCTGATATACAGTATGTCCAGCTGAACTAATAATATCACAAACACGGTGATATAGATACGATGGCTAGACTCAGGATGAGTTGGAAATTGGGTGCCGAGGAGGTTTTATTTATACCCAAACGATGCGGACATTGGAGCACACGATCATAATAGGTGTTTTTTCATTGGCTATTTAGGAGTCCAACGCCACGCGCGACAAAAATTCCTTTAGAATTCACAGCAACAATGCTGACAGCCACACCCGGGTACTTTCCGGCGGAGGACATACGGCTTGGGAGCATGAAGTCACGTGTCTGGTAACACGTCACCTGCAAAGTTTTGTTCAATCAATTTTGATCAATTAAAACTTTCAACTAACGCCACATTCTCATCTTCGACAGGACATAATACGTCTGGTTAGAATAAAATTATAAAGACTAAAATATTAATTATTTCTTTATCTTCTGTAGAAAAAATGAAACTGAATTATAGAGGCCTATGAAATAAAAATTAAAAAATGCTGATAATTTCTGTGTTGATATTACAGCACCACTCCACGCATATCTTAGTAGACATACCATGAAATCCGAAGTATTTAGACCACATTGCAATCTCACCATTTTTTTTTAACAATTTAAGATTGTTTTCGCAGTTTAGACATTACATCATGCGGAATAGGGAAAATAATGTTGTCAGTACTGGCAAATAATATGAAGAATGGGAGGTCAAAGTTGGTGTGTACCATTTAACAGTCAGGTGTATATGGCCAGATACGGTGTTACTTCTTAGCACTTTTGGTGTTAAAGACAATATTCTTGTTGGTATTACAAATGTTAATTTGTCACGTTGGGTGCTGAAATCAACACAATGTACACACGTTTAACATTTTCGTAATTGAGAAAGTAGGTGATTATGATTGAAATGCATTTAAATGTATTTTCTAGAAACACAGAGTAAACACCTGACTCATTGATAAGTAGGCCTATAGTGTCGTGCATGCGGGGTATAATTATGAGTTTCCAAATTTCGGGGTTTCTGAAGTTAGCCCAACAATCTCAGGGCATTATAATTGAAAGGAATTTTCTCATGAAGTTGCGCCAATTCTTGCCAAAATATTTCAAGCTTCTGTCAACACAGGACAGCTACCTGAAGACTGGCGTAAAGCCAATGTCACTCCCATTCACAAAAAAGGAGATCGTACAAAACCAGAGAACTATAGGCCTGTATCACTCACTTCCGTTTGTTGTAAGATATTAGAGCATGTTGTACAAACCCATATAATGAACCATCTTGACTCATACAATATTCTTAACAAATGTCAGCATGGTTTCAGGAAAGCACACTCCTGTGAAACTCAGCTTATACAAACCATACATGACCTTTCCCTTTCTTTTGACAAACGGACTCAGACTGACTTAATAATAACCGACTTTTCTAAGGCGTTCGACACTGTGCCCCATCAAAGACTTCTCCTCAAACTCAAGCAATATGGAATCAACGGGAAGATTAATCAGTGGATCTCATCTTTTTTACAGAATTAGATACCAGAGAGTAGTATTGGGGGGTGAACACTCACAGTGGTTAGGGTACAGTCAGGTGTCCCGCAGGGCACAGTGCTTGGACCCTTACATTCATTATCTATGTGAACGACCTACCAGACGACTTGACCTCAACTGTACGACTTTACGCAGACGACTGTATCATATACTCTAACATCAAATCACGAAACGACGCTACTAGACTTCAGAACGACCTGGACAAACTTTCTGCATGGGAAAATAAGTGGCAAATGAAAACTTAACCAGAGAAATGTTTTGTTCTGCAGGTCTCTTTTCTAAAATGCCCCTATTAACATAGCAAAATACAGCTTAGGTGGAGTAGATTCTTACAGGAAACCACCCATCATACATACTGCGGTGTCAATATCTCTCAAGATCTTAAATGGGACAAACTATATATCCAAAATTACAACGCTGCAAAACAAAGTTAGATGGCTTTATTAACCGTAATCTAAATCATGCACAAAACATACAAAAGCTACAGCTTAGCACAGCATAGTCCGGACGCAATCCTAGAGTATAGTTCTACTGTGTTTGGGACGGGCCATATAACAAAGAAACTATATTCATGAATTTGGTAAGGTGGCAAAGAAGGGCAGCCAGAATGGTAAATGGGCAATGACTATAGGCAAACACCAAGCGCTACAAGAACTGATGCAGGGGTGTGGGATGGGATCTCCTTTCGACACGAAAGGAAGTTTCGAGAGGTCCTATATCTGCAACAAGGCCTTGGGGGGGGGGACACTTGGCTCTGCCGGTGCGCGACTACGCTACGTCCAGCGACTCGAGCTACAGGACGCAGCATAGGAAATTCTTTCATCCAGTATACAACCTCGCACGCAACTGCTTCAAGAACTCGTAACATTCCAGCGCAACCCATCAAGGATTGGAACTCACTAGCATCCCAATCCAGCATAATCACTCGACTCCGATAATTTAGAAACAAATAACAATTCTCCTACGCTTTCGCAACAAATGCACATATGGCAACAAGGACTAATAAATAAATAATGCGCACTGACCAATTTCATCCTCGGTGGTTCCTGACAACTAAGGGACGTTGAGGAGTATAAGCCTAAGAAGAGAAGAAGAAGAAATCCTGTTTTCAAAACATATCTGCTAGTAGCTAAGGTAGTATAGTAGTAGGGTGGTCGTGAACACTACTGGAAAACCAGGGGGGGGGGGGGGGCCAGTCAAAATATAATGCTGTACATCATGCGTCGACCAAATTATATCGCAGACACGCCTAAACAAGTTTTTCTCTGTGTGCAAAATAACCCCTAAACAATTTCGCGTGGGCTTCATTCTACACATTTTGGCCCCTAAACAAGTTGTCGCCAGAAATTAACCCCTAAAAAGTTTTTGTCTACTTGCTAACAATAAGCTTAAATTTAGCACAAGGCTTGGGGAAAAGCATACCCTAAACACGTTTGGCCCAGTCTTTCAAAAAAGCTTGGGAAAAAAAATACCGTAAATACGTTTGACCCCGTGTTTGACCAGTCTTTCAAAACCACCCTTTTTTTGGAAAATCTGTGTTTTTGATACCCTTAACGAGTGCACGCGCGGCCCGCGGCTAAAACTGAAAAAACACCCCTTTAAACGCGTTTTTTTGGTCACGCATGTGTACAGCAATAAATTTGACTGGCCCCCCCCCGCCCCGGGTGGAAAACATGGTTAAAACTTTGTTACAATTAACAAAATTGATATCAATTTGTCTGTAGTACAATGAAATTAAGAATCATAAAGTTTGAAGTGATTTGGACATACCAAAGCGAAATTATAAAGCTGTTTTGGACATCATTTTTCTGCCCTAGCGCCGATGTTTTCAACACGCACACAACATCGTAAATTTACGATTTTGCAATCACTGATCTCTACACACGCATGCGCATGCCGTTTTTCGTAGTGTGCATCGCAGACCAATGATGTAATCAGTTTGCAACAAGTGATCGTTTAAATTGTACATCACATGAATGAATAAATGAATGAATAGTGAAGGCCTTCTTATCCCTGACAACTCAAAACATTCTTATGTAAAGTATCTCTGTTAATCAAATCATCTAAAACTGTCTAATTAAAAATTTTCATTGTGCATTCCTAGACCGAAATCTCCGACGTGAGTCGCGCATGCGGGAGAATTTGCTTAGTCCCATTCATAGATATTCATGTTTGTTAAGTAATATACAAACTAGTACGCCAGCAGAGCTTTGAACAAGACTACCGATCTGAATGGCAAACGTCACCAGACCATATATGGATATAACCAGCATTAGGGGGGGTGTGGCCAAACAAAAAATCGCAATGCCATGTGGGAAGGTTAACTCCAATCAATCCAAAACTGTTATCATTCAATGGAGTTTTTTTTCTCTATTTTTTGATACCCCGCACAAAATGATTGACTTTTTTTTCAAAGGTCTTACAATATTTTTAACAGTATAAAATCGGTACAATTTTATTTTTATATGTGCTATACACCATCTTAAAGATCACACACTCAGCTTTCATTTGGTACACTCGCCAAGGAATTTCATTCAAGGCAACCCACTCGGAAACGGAAACAAAAAGTCAATTACACGATAACAGAAGTCGGCACTGGCTGTGTGGGCGTTGCCACTGGCCGCGAGCAGACTCGAACGACCACCCTACTAGTAGTACACAAAAACGTTCCATTGAACTGTGTAAAATGTACAGAACTGGGTCACTTTTTTCTTGTTTTTGTCAGATTTGAAAATAAATAAGGCAAAAAACCCTAGAGAAGTAGTACCACCTGAAAGCTGTAAGTGTGGGGATTATTTTCCACTCTGATTTATTATGATGCTACATGTAGTCTTTGTTGACACTGACCAGATTATTTTTGTAGTTGAAAAGAAAGAAAATGATTATAAGTCAGTCTTATGTAATGATATGACAATATTTTGGCCTGCTATGAATTTCTCTTTCTTTAAGCTTTCCAATGGTATCAAACTTGTTGTGTTTCTAAAAAAAAAAAAAAGTCACTGACCTCCCTATCAGAAAGTCCACCCTGATGTCCAGTTGATTTTAATAAAAGCAGAAAATGAAAGAAACAAAGGTTTGGTGAAACTGAAAATCCAAAGAAGAACAGAATTCTGAATTAAAATTTATGACGTCACAAAATGCGAGCAGCTCTCCCATTTGTCATGTTAATCCTTTAAGACAGAGTAAGGGATTTGCACGTCAGAGAACGGTAAAATGAAGGAAATCAGCTCAAATCGTTCACAATGTGAAGATTAAAACCTTTGGGTAAAATACGTAGTTTTGGTGAAAATCTGGACAATTAAACTTCAAAATTTACAGTGACGTCGACGTGCACGGGCCATTCCAAAATTGTCCGATCAGCCGTTAGCCAAAGGTCGCTCAGAGTTTAGCTGTTTAACCTATCAGTGTGCTCCGCTGGTCTTGCAATGGTACACATAACCGCGATTCGCAATTTGAGCAAAATTTAAACTCACGGAAAGAACAACATTCTGGTAACATGTCGTTATTAGTTTTTCTCATAAAACAACAAATTCATGACGTATGGATTTAAACTCTCAACACACCATTTGTAAGTACTAGACTACCGTTTGGTATTGATAATGAAGGGAAGTAATGGACTTGCGCAAATCCCTGACACAATCTTTAAAGTGTCATTTTCTCAGAAAATTGAAAATGATTTTCTTAATTTTGCCTGTGCATTCAATATATATAGACTCTAATCAGAAACATTTGCTTTTATGAAAAAAAAAGCCATTCAATTATCATGAACTATTTAAAAATGGCAATTTATGGAATTTATACATGTATTACATGACACATGGGGAGCTGCTCTTGTGTGACACCACAAAATTAAAACTTTGAAGCTTCATAACTCTGTTATTCTTTGGTGGATTTTTGCCAAACTTAATTTCATTTAGAGGTCTATGTTTAATTTTTATGCTAATTAGTAAAATTAAAACCAACTTGACATCAGGATGGACTTTCCCTTTAATAGTATAAAAACACTACATCAACACAACATCATGAGGCTTGTTTTGTGTTTTTTCAATTTAAAACTTTCAATGGAAATTTGGTATTTTGTAAAGTTTGTTTCAAATATCTGGAAGTGGAACATCGAACAGTCTGCAACTTTTTTTTTACAAATATTTTTCGAACATACAGAAATGACTCACGCAAACCAAACAAAATATAAAGTAATTAAAGGAAACTGCAATGCACAATGCCAACTTCCTTGCACTGCCATAGTGATAATAATCAACAAGTTGAAGAAGAAGAAGATGAAATTAGTCCTGAGTCCCCAGGCATTGGACTGTGGTTTGTTCAACTTCATTGTTACATGTATATTACGATCAGGGCAGAAAATATAATTTTATTTTTCAGGGCTACTTCCAAGCCTGATTTTGTGATTTTTACATGTATGTTACACATTGATCCCTGTGAGGAAAATTAAGGGCTGTTTTACGATTTTAGGGGGCTATTTTGTTAATTTTGGGGGCTAAGTCGCCCTCGGCCCCAGTATATTTCCTACACTGATGACGATGTCTTGGACGACAATTCTACATTTAAAAAAAATATAGGCCTATGCTTTTGTGTATTTTTTGCTTGTTTGCCATAGGGGTGCTGGTCTGTTAACAAGGATTGTCATAAAACAAAGATGTCCTCATAAACGAAGACAAATTGTGTCCTCGTAAACTGAGATTGTCTTCGTTTATGAGGTCATTTTTTTTTCACCCTGCCCTGCGGGGCATAGATGGCAGTTACAGGCTTGAGAGTGCTAATAATAGATTCTCTGTCATCTGATATCCCCAGTTCACCATCTGTTTTTATGACTTGTCCGGTCTTCCCACCAACCCGTTTTGAAACCTGAAATGTTAACATGGAGCTAGTGCACTCATTTTCGGCAAATTCCAAGGGGACTGGACTTACCCATTGTTTGTGTGTAAAGAAGTAAGATAAATAGGGATGATCCTGTGTTTACAGACCAGCGTGCCTAGTGTATGTTGCATCTCGAAGCAAAAGTTGGAATCATCAGCTCTTAAGATGAGCTGCAAATTCTGCAGTTCCAAAGTTCCAATTATTGATCTCTGTTATGGTTAACCAGTAAGAACATGAATTTGTCAAGCATTCATTTTATTGTTACAGAAGATCATTTATATAATATTTGTAATCATATGCAAGTATTGAAACTACAGATGTGGGAATCTGAATTGATAGGGACCTTGCTCCCATAGTTTTTATGCCTCCGCCCCGTAAGGGAGCCAGAGGCATTATGTTTTCGGGTTGTCCGTCCGTACGTCCGTACGTCCGCTGGGTCCTACGTCCTGTGCGTCCCAAGCTTTCTTGTTGAACCAAGCATTACTGAAGCTACCGCTGGAGGGATTTTAAGATACTTGGACAGAGGGTAGCACACTAGCCAAGATAGTGAATGATTAGATTTGACAAATCCGTCAAGCGTCAAAGTCAAAGGTCAATGAACTTGTCCTAAAATCCATTTTTTGCCTAAATCTCCAGTAGAGGCTTACTGTAGACATAATGGGTGGTAGTAAAAAAACAAAGACAAATATTTTGGTAGAGTCACAGGAGGCAAAGTAAGGTCCAAGGTGTGTCAAGCTGGCTCAAACGTCAAGACCTTATGCTTCCAATAATTTCATTTTCTTAAGATGGTCCTTTGTAACTTCAGCTTTAGGAGCTGCCTCAATGTTCGTCATGTAATTTGATGGCTGTATAGGCCTTCAAAACCAATAAGACAAATAGTTTGCTGAGTCACAGGGGTCAAAGGACAAGGTAAATAATCGTCAGATATTTTCTTCAATGAAATTTGTCACAAAATTCCATTTCTGGCTATAAGTTCAGTAAGGAGTGTTCACTATTGTTGTAATTGGTGTTAGGTTCAAAACCAAAAGACAAATATTTTGGTAGTCACAGGGGTCAAAAGGTCAAGGGTCAAAGGTCAATGACCTTTGTCCCAAAATTTCATTTTCGGCTTGTAACTTCAGTTAGGAGTGCTCAATGTTGATGTAATTTGGTGGTTAGGTTCAAAACCAAAAGAAAAATATTTTGGTAGAGTCACAGGAGTCAATGGTCAGGGTCAAGGGTCAAAGGTCAATGAACTTTGTGCCAAACCCATAACTTCAGTTAGGAATGCTAACTCTTGATATAATTAGGTAGTTAGCTCGTACATAGTGGGTGCACTGGGCGGAGGCATACCCATCGACTGCGCGCAGTCGAACTTCTCTAGTTGTAAATTGTAATGAGTAAGTTTTCGTCAGACAGAAGCTTGGTCATTCTTATTTTGTGTACAAAAATCCTGATTTTGCTTCTAAAAGTGATTGCATGAATTCTTCCACCACAATTGAGTAAGTGAGAAAGCCAGGTACATGTACATGTACATGGTTAATGAGTGTTTTCCTTTTTTGGAGGGTGGAGGAGGATATGTAGAAGCGAAGAATGACACTGCTGTTTCAACATTAAAGTCAGTGTATAGTTTTGAATTGACAGATCTGACAAATTTTTAACAGTTTTTCAAAATGTCTGGGATTGTCATACCAGACAGAAAACAACATCAAACCTACAGATGAAAAGTGTGGGGAGTAACATTACATTTGCTAAGTCATAGCATCTATTACCTTTGGCCATTTTTGTTTAGTTCCATTTGTTTATTTCTCCAAAATAGAAGCATTTGCGAGCGTGTGCTTTTCAGGACATAATAATATCAGCCAGTAGATGTAGAAAACATACAAAAGACGAAAAATAATTTCCACCACATAGCAAGACTATACTCTGCCTTTCACAAGTATAAATCATAGCCAATGCACGAGTCATCCATTATGAATGACCTCAAATGAACCACCCATCTACCCTCGTTAATTACTGCTGCTGAAAGCCAAGGATGATATCTGTGACAGGCTGTAAGATTAGACATGCTTGAGGCAAATCCATCATGCTACATTGACTCAAATATGCATACCTGCCAACTAGTACGATTTTTCCAGGGCAGTTCTGGTCTTATTACAGTTATTAGGGGGTACGGTAAACAATAAAAAGGTAATATAATACACTGTACAAAAAATGAGATTAGAGTGCAAATGAGAAAAATATTTGAAACAGTTGAACCAAAAGTTTTCTTATGAGAAAAAGCATGAATAAAACAAACCTTTTGTTCCGTCACTCACCAGTGAATGTAAAACACGGTATTTCCATTACAAATTGGGCATTGCATTAAAATCACTATAGTAACCGAGGCATTTGGTTGAGTAGTTTCATTTATTTTGGTCATTCATGTTCTATTCTGATTATAATCTATGTTTCTGTTGTTGAACGCACCGCCTAGTAACTGTAATAAGACCAGAACTGCCCTGGAAAAATCATACTGTTTAGCGGGTATGCTGAAGCGTCATTTCCCGTCATGTTTCTTGTTGCTTTGTTGTACTGTTATGAACTAGATGTTCATTTTATCAAATAGATTTAATGTGTGAATGAATAAATGAATTAAAGCCCAAGTTTAGTTTTGGGGATTTTTTGTTATTTGAAAGCTTTATGCCCCAAAGTCATAACCCTGCAAAATACCTGCTAATAGTTCTGAATGTTCTTTAGTTTTTTTTAAAAAGAATTTTGAAAATGTCAGTGGGGGCGGGGGGGGGACCCCGACATTTTGGACCATATTTTTACATTAAAGCATCCAAAGGGTTAATAAGGCGTTAAGGTTATATGAGTTATACCTCATCTGAAAGAGCAGACTCTGCTTTTTCAGATGAGGTATAACTCGTATAACATTAACGCCTTATTAAAAAAATCATACTGTTTAGCAGGTATGCTGTAGCGTCATTTCCCATCATGTTTCTTGTTGCTTGGTTGTACTGTTATGAACTAGATGTTCATTTTATCAAATAGATTTAATGTGTGAATAAATAAATGATAGGCCTACAATGAATCAATAAATAAAGTTTACATTTAAGAGAGATAATAAATGAAACAGTGAATCAATAAACATTTATAAATAGGATAGATAATAAATAAGACAAATAGATAAATAATAATGAATAAATAAGTAATAAAAATGAATAGATCAATAAATAAATGAATAAATAAATAAATAGATAAATAAATAAATAAAATTGTAAAAGTAGCAAGGAGGAGGGATGGTACATTACTTCTTTCCACATGTCAATTGACCTTATAATGCATTGCTTGAGATGGGGAATGTACATGTAATGTGTAGTTTAGGTCTTTAAATTCACTGCCTAGTCCAGTTTCCAGACATTCAAATGAATCCATCCTACACTAGGGAAATTTCGTTGATCAGTAAACCCATTGGAGATGATTTGATTTCACTGTAACACACATTTTCCATAGACTCCAACACAACTTAACTCGTACTTAGTCTCCAACGGGTTAAAGACAAAATTCTTTATTTGCGGAGGTTACCATTTTTGTTCAGATTTGATTCAGTGGATGAAAGATAGGTAAAAATAAAGTGTTTAAAATTTAGGGGTCACATGATCTCTAGTTTTCATTGACAATTGGCTCAGGCCATTTGGTCAAATTGCATGTGTAGCATATTCTGGATTTCAGGCACTGGCTGCAGCTTTCACTAGTTAATTGTTAAAATTGTGAAGAATTCACCAGTTTCTGTGTCGCTGAAGCCGTTTGGCACTGGTCCAGCTTTACTTTTGTTTGATTCTGACCCCGGTACAAGCTTTGATTAGCAGGGAATATATCTTCACTTAAAGGCAGTGGATCTCATTTGCAAACATCCCCACAGACGAGGAAAAGATAACCCATGCCCTTAGGCTATTGATGAAGGGTATGACTGTGAAATCTGGGGGAGAGTAATTGCTTAGAATTTGAAAAATGCGAAAGAAAAACAATACCCGTTTAGTGTGCGTTCTATGGCAGGATTTTTTCCTCACAAGAAAAAAATTCAAATCAGAGTCTAACGGTCACTATAATTCCACTAAAACTGAATTTCTCGCTCCTATATTTGGCTGAAGGTTCACAGATACCATTTTCTTCTAAATACCATTGTGTTTACGCAATGTAATTTTTAGGCATGCAAAAGAGATCCACTGCCTCACTTAAATGATACAAGAATACAGTCTGGCAAACAGGAATTTTTTTCTCGCGAGAAAAAATTCAAATCAGAGTCTAAAGGTCACTATAATTCCACTAAAACTGAGTTTCTAGCTCCTGTATTTTGCTAAAGGTTCCCAGATGGCATTTTCTTCTAAATGCCATTGTATTTACACAATGGCAATTTTTAGGCATGCAAAAGAGATCCACTGCCTCACTTAAATGATACAAGAATACAGTCTGGCAAACAGCCTGGCGTAACTACTGTAATGGTCACGTAAATTCAAATTAATAAACGCGTCACATTGACATGTTTATTCGAATAAAGTTTTTGATTGTTATTTTGTCACTAAACTGGCCTCTGCCACAGGGTCTTGTGAGAGATGTAAGTTAGTTTGAATAGCTACATTATGAATGATTTTAGCCCCTTTCCTGGATTGAGCCCAATTCAGGGTGTGCAAATCATGAACGAAAGCTTTAACGGCCTTGAACTAAAACAATATTGTCTTAAGATCTGATGTCGTAGGCTGCAGGGCGTCTACTTGAAGGAAGAAAAAGTCACTTGGTCTGGAACCAAGATTATCACTGTCAAATGGATGCTGGAAATACTGACCTACATTGGAGTTGTCAGTGAATACTGGAGATGGAGATTGAGGAAGGGGGCAGCACGAAAGGGTAGGGTAACAGTTTATCGGCACTCATTCTGTTTTTTTTTTTCATCTCTTCAGTGGGCGAACACCAGCTGACCCATCACAAGGTGGCCGTCAAGATCCTGAATCGACAGAAGATCAAAAATCTGGACGTCGTCAGCAAGATACGCAGAGAAATACAGAACATGAAACTCTTCAGGCATCCACACATCATTAAGCTGTAAGTACAGTCATCTTCAATGAAGTCAAATTGCTGGGGACCCCACCAATCACTTTGAAATTAGGACTTTCAACGAAATTTGAGTTGCAGTTTTGCACACATTTTAATGTGGGAAGTGAAGAAATAGTGTATCTTTGGGGCAAAATATTTCAACATTTACCATCAGACCCCTGGGGGAACATTTGTTGTGAGTAAAGAAAACAAAATTGAAGGGGGTTGGGTGACAACTTGTCTGAGAATTGATTTATTTGATGTGGATTGACCCTTATATTATATTTTTATCATTGTTATTTTGTTATTATTGTTCAGATACCAAGTAATCAGCACACCTACAGACATCTTCATGGTGATGGAATATGTTGCAGGTGGAGAACTCTTTGACTACATCGTCAAACATGGAAAGGTAAATACAGCACAAAACAAGACCTAAGTCATTGGTTAATGTGTGGAAGCCCCATTAAAAAAGTTAAATCTTAACTTACATATACATGATAGTGTTAAAAAATGGACCAATAAACACTCCAGAACACAAAACTTTGGACAATTATAGTGTAACTAACAAAATACAATTTATTACCTCCACTAGAAGTAACGTATTGTGGACAAAACGTCACAGTCTATGTGTACAGTATACAATACATATGTAGATTTAACTACAAAAACACATGAAGAAAGTGCAAGTGAAGTGTCATTATAAGTACAGGCAACTCCCGCTATAACAAAGTCCTTGGGACCGACAGTTTTCTTTCATTGTATCGAAAATTCATTATAACCAAACAGTTAAAGTATCTAAAAATATATACCTGTAGATAATAATTTTGGGACCTGAATTTTTAGTTCTTTGTAGTGTATCCAGATTTGTGTGGATTGTAAGGTTATATTTAATTGATATTATGTGTCCATCTTGTGTCAGAATCTGATATTGTCATACTATTTTCTGAACTGTGTGAGCAAATATTTACTGGTTAAGTTTATATGAACTATGTACTCCGTGAGTAACTTGTAAACAAGAGTATTTGAAAACTATATTAAAAGCTAACAGACGTCCCATTTTGTTTTCTGCTATTGATACTGTAAATATGAAATGAAAGCTGTTGTGATGATGTAGATGTCAGTCTACTTTTTATATTTGCACCAGCATAATTGACATTGTACCTGTTATTCACAATGAATGGTTTTCCAAATCACTGGATGCTAAGTTCATTTCAACGACAGTTGAACAAAGTTTCATACCTGGTTAGTCATCCAGGCCTTTTACTTACTGCTAATCAGATCAGTGCACATGTCTGTTGTATAATGTCAATGATAAATTTCAATTCAATGAAGGTTTTATTTAAAATCATGCATTGCAGCTGAGGTCTGAATTGTGAATAATTTACAAACATTGAACAAGTAAAATTACACAATGCAAATAGAATATAAAAATGGGAAATATATAAAAAATACATTGAAATAAAAATTATACAACTTAAATGCAGTTGCAAAATTATTCTTATCTTTGTCTGATCACTGCAATTACAGTTGTGTTTGCAATCTCGATTTGGCCACCATGTTAAAATTGTCGTGAAGAAGTGTGTAAATTTTACCTACAGTATATAAGATGTATTCAAGATTGTCCACAAGTATTTGATACATGTAATTTTCAAAGAATTTGAAATAGAACATAAAAAGTAGTGAACAGCTAAATTGTGAACATGACCGTCTTTTGTTCATATCATCACAGCTCAAGGAACACGAGGCAAGAAAGTTCTTCCAACAGATCATCTCTGGTGTCGACTACTGCCATCGTCACATGATTGTGCATCGTGATCTGAAACCCGAGAACCTTCTTCTGGACAACACTCTGCATGTCAAAATTGCTGATTTTGGTAAGTTACCTCACCTCACCTCACCTCATAATCATGGTCAAAAACATTTTAGGCAGTAGTCCTCCTCTGCTCCGGATCTTCCATTGCTTTTCTTAGTTCAACAAAATGAATTTCTGGATCCCTGGAAATCTGGTTCATATTGGTACTAGTTTGCAGGTACAAACCCTTGTCCATCGTTCTTTGCAAATCAGGGTCTGAACAATCTGTGCTGCAGACTAGTACTTCCATAGGCCCTGTGTTATAGCTCCTCCTGACAAGCTCTGACCGAGATTAGTCTTGGCTCAAGGCACTGTGAAATTTTAGAGCCAAAACAAAGTCTGTGGCTGTGCCTGCAGACCATATTGGTACTGTGTTTGCTGCCCACAGTACAAGTTTCGAGAGTGATTTGTTAGCACTTTTGTTGCAGTGCACAGCAAATTTACGTTGTCTCTCCTGAAATATTTGAGATATTCTTGGGGTATCTCTGTGAATTTTTTGCCGTGTTGGGTGGTCTTTCCAACTTTTATTTAAAACTTTCCTCAGCATGTATCCAAAGCACCCGTCAAGTCTTCACTCCAGGTTTTTTGATACAGTCCAACACTCAGCACTGTACAGTAGAATGCTTTCTACCAATGCCATGAAAAGATTAGTAAGTGAGGTCGAGGGATGAGTTTTCCGTCTTACAGAAGCAGGGTTGTCACCAGATCAAAGTGAGTGCCGGTTAAATGTGGATTTTTGAAGCGTGGTGAGAGCAGCCAGCAAGTGGAACTTTCGCTTGTCATGGGTATGGGTCCAGGGGCCCTCTCAAGCAACGAAAATATCATTGATAATGATGTTGATGCATGTTTCCTGTCAAAATTATTTTCTTTTAGTTTAGTTTACTTGTTTCAATTGTGATTATTTCATGGATTGTTCTACTTTATGGAGTTTCTTCTGAATTGATAAATTCTGTGCCTGTTGGAAGTTGCTATTTGGAAGCTCTATGCTAGTCGGCCATGGTCTGTGTTGGTGGTTACCGACCAGCGTAAGGACAAGTGACATCCTGCACTGAAAAAATTATAAAAGAAATCATGGGAAATAAGAAGAAACATGAAAAATGGAAAATATGGAAGTCTTGTTTTTTATTAAAAAAAATAACATCAACAAAAATTGACCCCGTTGACTACGAGATTATGTAACATCCCATAGACTTTTTACAGGACCCATCCGGTTCTCGTAAACAACGGGTTAAAATGAAACAATCTTGCGAATTATGCCTGCACAAACTAAGATGAGACAAAACTTCACTCCCTAATGGATATGGTGTAAACATAGTGTTTGATTCATGTATCACATGCCACATAGGTTCAGATTAAAGTACTTAGTACACATTTTAAAGGGCAGTGATTGGGAGAAATAAAACATGCCTCTCGAACCAAACTGGTTGGAAGGATTTACCTTGAATTTGTTTACTTATGCCCAATCAAGCATGAGCATACTTGCATTTTATTTCTCTTGAGAGCCTCAATAGAAATAGACCCCCACAGAGAGCTGCACTTCAGATTTATCCGTCACAAGGCATACTGATGGAATTTATGTCAGAAGTTGTTAACATTTGACTTCCAAATTTTCACAGTATAATCCTTGGTCAGTTTACTTGATACTAGAATAGTTTCAACCCAAGCTGAGGACTCCCCCCAATCATGTCATTTACCTTTAAGCTGTGATCAATGTCAGAATTTTATTGATCCCAACTCTCTTTTGTCCATTTTCGACAGGTCTATCCAACATGATGACTGATGGTGAGTTCTTACGGACAAGTTGTGGATCGCCAAACTATGCAGCTCCTGAAGTCATCTCGGGCAAGTAAGTCAGGTCAAAGGTCATTTAGGACCATGACAAACTAGTCAGTAATATTTGGAACTCTGCAGCACAGATTGCGAACAGCCAGCTGACATGATTGATTTCCGTATATTGAATAATTAATAGTAATTTCTTATATACGGTAATGCAGTGCATGAAATAGTGCTATCGTGAAATGAACAATTAAATTATTTATCCGTTTATGTCAATGACTTGTTTTGAAATCATGGTTTTGGGTGACGTCAGCCAGAGAGTGATGCACGCTATATCAGAATTCATTCAAACAGTCAACCAAATACGTTGTGTAATACATCATACATGCCACTAAACACTGTTTCGCTTACCTGAAAATATCGGGTCTATACTCTTCTCTGCATGATATTTCTGTGAGGTATTCTTCTCATCACATATCTCCCAAGTTACAAATTGATTTGATCAAGCACTGTGTCGCAACACGTTCATCATCAGAACTAATAACCACAGTCACGCATGCTGCTAAATTTATAGTCGCAGCAAGCCGCTTATACAGTTCATTGTGTGTACCTATTGCTTAAGAGTATGTGTCCTCACACTGTGCGAATACGCTGTAGTTTTGAGCAAACAGCAAAAAATGTATAGGTGGCTCAGACGGTATATTAAGTGGCACGGCACAGCAAACGGCATGCATACATGTAAGTGTGGGTATGGTCACTGCATGGATACAGTCATAATATTTTCAACGTGGTATCAATAGCAAAAGTACTACTAGTGACACACGTCCTGGCTTTGAATTTGGAAAAAATAACGCACAGCTCTCAACCAATCAGAAGGTAGAGTTTTAGAACCATTTTATAAAGTTAGATTTCCTGATGTTGTTTAGTAATGGTAGTTGTTTATGGAACATTTTGTTTATCCTCCCAAGGTTGTATGCCGGTCCTGAGGTGGATATTTGGAGTTGTGGTGTCATCCTTTACGCCCTGCTCTGCGGCACTCTTCCCTTTGATGATGAACACGTACCTACGCTGTTTAGGAAAATAAAAGGTGACTGTGTCAGTCTAACATAAGTCTATGAGGGTAGGCTGAAAACTTCACCGCATGACTAATAAGGAGTTGTGTTACAGCAATGAAACTAGTTATGTATTAAATTCAACCTTCTTTGATTCTAACTGCATTGTTTCTTTTCAGATATCATTTCATATTTTTCTGATAGAAAAGATTTAAAATTGGCAATTGAGGGTTCTGAAAATGGTCATATTTCAAAAAACTTTCATGGCAAAGACTTGCCTGAACAGGCATGCGTCACTGTTAAAAAAAAAAATCCACCCAAACGTGGTTATCACTGTAGAGAATGCAACTCCAGTAAGTTGTGGCAGAGACACTGAAAAGAATCTCAGAAGAGCCGGGAAAGAGCCCAGAAAGATGACTCCTGTCTGGAAGGGCAAGTCTCTGCCATCAAAAATCTGCCAAAAATGATGTTGACTAAAACCTTGACTACCAATGTAAAATCATTTGTAAAAGAAAAATAAGAAAAGGTATCTGAAAAGAAACAATGCAGTTAGTATCAGAAAAGGTTGAATTTAGCACATAACTAGTTTCATTGCTGTAGGATAACTCCTTAGTCAGGTTATGAATTTTTCAGCCTACCCTCATAGAACTTCCCTTGGATCCCAATGAACCCTTCTGTGATTGCTGCGTGCAAAGTTTTTGTGGAAGGTACCAAGAGTAATTTACGATCAGTTTAAATGAATATTCCGGAGTGCAATTGTAAGTATGTCATCTCAGATTCTCTCTATTGTCAATATGTATTATCATCTTAACAAATTGTTTGTTTGAATTTGGGGGACATTAAAGGCATTGTATAACAATGTTTCCAGTTTAAAAAATCTGAGCTACATGATACCCCATGCTACCAGTGTCTCTGATACGGTCTAAAAATGAAGCCCTGAAAAAATTGCAGTTTAAAACGATCAGTAAGTGCTTTACAAATTTAAAGTGAAAATCATTGAGAGACCATTCCAGCTTTTCCCCATAGACTGCTGTGTTGCAGAATTTCCTATTGGCTGAGAATAATTAATGTGCCAATTTGTGTTTGTACATATTGTACTAGTGACAGCATAACTGTCCGAACTTTTGTGTTCTAGGGTGTTTATTTGTCCATTCAAACACTGTCAGATATGTCATATAGCAAAGTTCAACAGTTTTTTAAAACGGGTCTTCCACAGTGTTATACAGTGTCTTTACAGTCCCATGTCATTTCTGGTACTAAAGTGGCTCCATTGGTGCCCAGATATCGGGCTCCAAGGGCCACAAATATGTATATACAATTGATGAGGCACTGTCTAAGGGCACCACAGAGAGGTTAGCTGACCTCAGGTGAGCAGGCAATATCATAGGTAATAATGAGAAATAAGAAAGGACAATTTTTAGTAAGTACCACAACATGGGTTTGGTTTGGGATGGAAATTGACATAGGAAGACAGAGGCTTACCCAATGACTGCCCAGCAGTCAAATTTCATTTGTCGATAAAAAGTATTGTTGCATGATACAGAGAAATTTTGTATTTGTTTCCATGGTAGGTGGTCATTTTACCATCCCAGAGCACATAGAGAAGTCGTCAGTGAAGAGTCTGATTGTACACATGTTACAGGTGGACCCTCTCAAGCGAGCTACTATCAAAGAAATAAGGCAAGTAGCAATGGGTTTGATCATCTAGATAACCTGATCTTGCATCTTGTAGTAACTGACAAAGGGGTGTGGCTAATATTGACCTTGTGAATGCAGCAGTTGTGTGTGTGTGTGTGTTTGTGTGTGTGTGTGTATGTGTATGTAATCAGAATAAAGGAGTAAAAAATACTCTTTAGTAACTTGTTATTCTTTGATTAATATTGTAGATTCTGACAGATCCCTGGGAAGTAATCATTATGGGAGCATTTGCTTTTTTTTTTGGATACTACAGTTGTATATCCTTAGACTTCAGACTTAGTGCTTTGCACTTGCTCATGGTGTACTCTTTTGTTTTACAATAATACACCTAAACTCCTAAATATGACTACAGTAATTACATTTTTTAAATGTACATATGTATGCATAATAAATGATTTTGTTCTGTGAGACTTGAGAGGTGGGTCCATCACCCGCGAGATGGCTTAGTGGATAGAGCGTCCGCCTCACGTGCGGAAGGTCGCGGGTTCAAGCCCCGGCCAGGTCATACCAAAGACTTCTGCTTTCTAGCTAGATGCTCGGCATTCTAGAATAGAGAAGGGTAGTAATAACATTTATGATATGCAGGGCCTGCTGGAAGAGCATTCTATGTGACTGAAGTGGCTGCCCTGGGTAAATAAGGCATTATTATTATTATTATTATTATTGCTATTTCTGTTTCCAGGGACCATGTGTGGTTCAGGATCGATGTTCCAGCCTATCTGTTTCCGCAGAATGACTTTGATGACTCCATCGTCGATGTGGAAGCAGTCAGAGAAATCTGCGAGGTGAGAGTTGTACATAACACTGAAAGTTAGCATTGTGTCAGTAAGGTTATTTTACTATCTAGACACTGGAATTCAATATCTGAACGATTTCAAATAGCCGAAAACAACAGATTGCCTGTCATAAGATTTGTATTCACTGTTGATGTTTGGATAATCCCCACTGACAAATGAAGAGTTACAATCCTATGAGCATGTACTTGCCAGACTACCTTATGTACTAGAGTTCACCTGGGAAAATACTTAAAAAGATGTTCCTTCCTCTCTAAATTGATAAGAATTACCATTAAAGATTGTGTCATTGATTTGCACGTCAAAAAACATCTAAATGAATGAAATCAACTGAAATCATATCCAATTGAAGATTACTATAAATGAACACCTCTCATAGAGACTTGGGGTAAAATATTGAGTTTTGGTGAAAATCTGGACGGTAAAACTTCCCCCAAAACTTCATGCTTTTTCAAATTGCTCGGAAGGATTTTCACAAAAAAAAATATGTGACGCCGACGTGCATGGGCCGTTCCAAAATTGTCCGATCAGCCGTTAGCCGAAGGTCACGTGGAGTTTAGCCATTATCCAATTAGTGCGCTCCGCTAGTCTTGCGACGGTACACGTAACCGCGATTCGTAATTTGAGCAAAATTTAAACTCACGGAAAGAACAACATTCCGTGGTAACATGTCGTTATTAGTTTTTCTCATAAAACAACAAATTCATGACGTATGGATCTGAAACTTGCAACACACCATTTGCAAGTACTAAACTACCGTTTGGTATTGATAATGAAGGGAAGTAATGGACTTGCACATCCCTGACACAATCTTTAAACCTTGACCCCCCCCCCCCACTGACCTATTGCATACCTTGTATTCCAAATACTGAAAAAAGTCAGACTTTCTCCCCCAGTAAGTCCTAATGACCTTTCATAATACCAATGCACTTGAGAGCTGAGTGAGATGAACGTACGAACTTTGTACCCACACTTCCCAATTACAGCAATGACAGATTCATAACTGGTTTTACTTCTGAAGGTCTGTGGCCGGTCGGATAACAGTACTGATACACCTTTACTGCAATAAAACCCCTGCCAAGTGAAGTTGAAGGGAGTATATAGGAATCAGTGTACTTCTTTACAATGCATTATTGGATTAACCCAATCTTGGCAGGAATGATCCATAGGGGAGGGGTTCAAAGTTCCTCAAATTGTACACCTGGCTTCCCTGGGGATCCAGGGGCAGGGTTCTCAAAGGGCCAAACTATGTATACGATATTTAAAACATTCTTGGCTTTTGGATCGAGAATTAGTACAGCCAAGTCGTATTGTGTGTTGATGCCCTGGTATGTGAATAATAAAAGTTGTTCATGACTGCTGTTCACAGGGAGGTACCAATAGACATTGGGGTGGGGATTGTAAGGGGAATAATTGCACTATCAGCTTCTCTTCTCCTTTATGAAAATGGATTTCAGATTTGATCCAACTTTTAGAGAATCATCTGTATGGCATGGGGATTCAAAGTTGTTTAATGATTCATATGGTCCCATTAGTGCCAAGATTTTCGGCTCCAAGGGCCAAAACTACAAATGATGACATGCTCTCTGGAGGCATCACAGAGAGGTTCCCTGACCTCAGGTGAGCGTTGTGTCCCCTCAGGCTCTTGTTTGAAAAAATGTTCTAGATTCATAAAATCTACAACATTATGTCTGGAGAGAGTTCTCCTTTAACTTGTCTCGTATTTTGATTTGTTGCAGAAATTTAATGTGAAAGAATCGGAAGTCCAGAATGCCCTCCTTTGTGGTGATCCTCATGATCAGCTCCGCATCGCGTACTATCTCATCATTGATAACAAGAGGATTATGGATGAAGGTAAGGGAAAGATGTTTTCCCAGACACCTGTTAATGATTTTGTGCCATGGGGGTGCTTTATGGTACAACTCCATGTGACAAGCCCATAAACAAAACAAAAGATTTTCAGACTGGTTTATTATGTTCTTTGGTGCAAACCAATGCGAGGAAAAAAGGATGATGCAGAATTAGATTTCAATGGTGTGGTGGGGGGGGGGGATTGGAGCATCCTTTGACCTTTTACTTTTTGTTGGGGGTGCTACAGCACCCCTGGCATTCTTGGCTTTTCAGATGAAATGATGTTGACCTTAACAGGCCTCTCCAGGTCTAGCAATGAGGGTGCACCATATTACGATTACTGGCAAAAGCCTGCCCAGGAGATCTAGGCAAGGCCTACTGGAAGCAACATGCTGAGGAACCTGGAGAAAAGTCTTTTGGGTTTCCTCATACCACAAAGAATGTAAACGCAATCTAATTAAATTGTCCCAGTTATATAAACGAATGAACTGGCTCGTTTCTCTATTCAATCATCATGTCCACACTCCACAGACACTTATATACAACTCATTAATTGTTATGGACACTGTTCATTTGATCTTAATTTAAAATTACATTTTTAGTCTGTGCATCTCTCAACATGTTCTGTTACTAATGTTTTAATACTGTTTATATTCATACACTTATAAACCTGATTTTCTGCTCTATCTTTCCTGTCATAATTCATTCAGCTGCTAAATCACAAATGAAAGACTTCTATCTGGCATCCAGTCCACCTCCTAAGGAGTCATACTTAGAAGTACAGGTGAGACCATTTTTATTCTTTTTATTTCATTTTAATTGATTAATTAAATTAATTAATTCAGTGTAGGAAAGACACAGGGGCTGAGGACGATTTTAGCCCCAAAATTAACAAAGTAGCCCCCTAAAATCATTAAAGTGATAGACTAACATTGTGGAGCTTCAATTTAAAAAATTGTCAAATTTTGATATCTGAACTACATAGTAGGAAAAAATGGGCAGGCGAATCCGATCAACTTACGATTTTCACTTTTTTAAAGCACTAAATAATCATTTTGAAATACAATTTTTTCAGGGCGTCATTTTTAGACCTTATTAAAGACAATGGTAGCATGGGGAATCATGTAGCTCAGATTTTTAACTGTGGTAAATGTTAGGCAATACCTTTAACCAGCCCACAACTTTCCTCATAGAGTTCAATGTATAATATACTAAAATCACTAAATCAGGCTTGAAAGTAGCCCCCCAAATAAAATTTCATTTCCTGCCCGGAATTAATTCTTTGATTTATTCTCTTAATTTCTTAGTTTTGTAGAGTTTCTTAATCAAATACTTATTGACATTTCTATTTGTAAATTAAAAGGTCATTGGGATATGGTAAATTCCTTTTGTATGAAAAACATAGAAATACATTGAAACTTATCAAACACTTGTTTATTTCATCATTTAACAATCTTTATCCATCATTTGTTTTAAAGTTTATTTATCAAACAAAGTTTAAGTATTTTACTTCGAGTGATCACAGCTAGTTGAAGTATCAATTCCAATAGTGTAAATTGTACACAGCATATTTATATGTTTATTTCATGTTGGATCGTATGAAATAAACATGTGCTTATCTTGTCTGTTGTAAAACGTTACTGGTGTAAAACCTGGAGTTTTATGTTAAATAATAAATAATTAATAATTATAGATGTACAGTGCATAAACACAGTCATATCTTATAACTAAAGTCAGTCTTTACTGAATCCAGAAATCTGATTCTTGTATAGATAAGCTGTTAGTAGTGAAGATGTTAATGATTGTGGAACAAGTTATTCATAAAATATTGGTAAATACTTGTCTTAACATCGTGCTACTTTTCTTGTCCCATGCAGGAAGGGTTTCAAGCACCAAAGGCACACCCTGAAAGACTAACAGGTATGTCACTGGGTCATTGTGACCTTTGAACTCCAGTCACCAAAACACTTCCTGTTTTTTGTAAAAGATTGAAACATTAAAGACTTAAATGTTTTAAATGGTGGGTTTATTCAAATTCTTTCAAATGAACCTTGGCGTGATGGTCTAGTGTTTAGAGCGTCCGCTTACATCTGGAAGGTTGTGGGTTCAAGCCCCGCCCGGGGCATACCATAGACTTTAAAAAAATGGTACCTTCTGCTTTCTAGCCAGGTGCTTGGCATTCTAGAACAGAGAAGGGTAATAATAACATTTATGTTATGCAGGGCCCGCTGGGAGAGCAGTATATTTGACTGGAGTGGCTTCTCTGGGTAAATAGATATTATTGTTATTATTAGTAGTAGTAGTAGTATTTATCTATTTTTCCACATATGGGCCAATGTTTGAGTTTATAAAAAATTATATTTGAATTTCCGAAAATGAATTTAAATTTGTGTAGAGATTCTTCCTAATGATTGAAATTAATTCACTAACCCTGAAAATTAAAAGTCTGTTCAACCCGTAAAATATTAAAATATTCTTCTTGCAGCTCTGACAATGAATACCCTTGAGAATTTCAACAACCAGAGTTCGGAGAGCCAGCGCCGCGTCCTGACCACGCCCGTCAAACGGTCCAAATGGCATCTTGGGATACGGTCACAGAGCCGACCCCATGACATCATGGGAGAGGTGTTCAGGGCTATGAAGACACTCAACTTTGTAAGTGGCATTCTTAATGGAAATCAGGGAAAACCTGGAAACTTTCTTGCCTGTTTTCCAGTCAGGAAATTTGGGAAAATTGTGTCAAATCAGGGAAAAATCAGGGAATTTTGTTTGTTTGGTGGCCCGACTTCCCTTAAACCTTTAGTTTTCATTGCACTTGATACTTTGTTCAATGTGATATTTATATTTTGTATGTCCATAAGGGGTCAATGTTCTCCAAAGCTATTAGTTCGTTTTGTTGACCTCTCATTCTCATAAATGAAGTGTTTGTCTGTCTGTTCTTTTGTAATGTGTATGTATGTGTGTATGTATGTATGTATGTATGTATGTATGTATGTATGTATGTATGTATGTATGTATGTATGTATGAATGTATGTATGTATGTATGTATTTATGTATGTATGTATGTATGTAATCTAATGTTTCTTGATTATCTTTGCTTATGTATTTTGTTGTTTTTATGACGAATGAAATAAAATTGAATTTGAATTTGAACTTGTGATTTTTTTTTCTACAAATTAAAAAATCGCCAACCCTGGTACTCACACTGTGGGAATGATTTTTGAATGTTGTATTTTCACAATTATTCAGAATTTCAGAATTCATATTTTACTGAAAGGGTTGCACCTCTCAACTACCAGTATTTTCTTTCCATCTCCCAAGGAATGGAAGGTGGTGAATCCGTTCTACGTCCGTGTGAGACGGACCAACCCAGTGACGGGGGCCCAGATCAAGATGGGGTTGCAGCTCTACCAGGTGGACAGCAAGAGCTACCTGCTGGATTTCAAGAGTCTCTCCAACCCCAGGGATAGCGGCATCCCTATCTTTGGATTAGGTGAGGGCGCCTGCAGTGCTTCCGACTCATCATCAGTCAATCCCCGTAAGGCATCATGTGATAAGTTCTGTGACATTTGCTCCGCCGATTATTTCATGCACTAACCCTGACCTCAGCCCTAACCTCAACCCTAACCCAAACACTTACCCTCACCCTATTCTGAACTACAAACCCAAAACCTAACTCTTTGTCTTCTGAGATATTGTCACTTGATCAACTCTCACCGGAGGTCACCTGTCTAACAATGTTTCCAGTTTGAAAAATCTGAGCTACATATTCTTATAGCACTGGTTGAAAGCATAATTTTTGTGGTGCAAAATTGTGTCAATGATATGTAGTAGTAGTAGTAGTCGTAGTAGTAGTAGTAGTAGTAAGAGTATAGTATTTATGCCTAATAGTAGCGGTAGTACACTAGTGCTATGGTATTAGTAATTGTAGTTGTAATGGTAATGCTAGTAGATATGCAGTATGTTATATATTTGTTACAATTGGTAATTATGTTCGTATTTTACTTAACCCTACTTTTATGACAAAAATTTTGTGTTCATGTATATCTTATTTTAGTGTGTTGATGAGCCAGGGCTTTGTGAAAGACCAGTTTCCTATTGTACTGAACGAAGTACCGTGTTACTTTTTAATGTATGAAATAAATAAATAAGGAAGTAAAGTAAGTAAGTAAGTAAGTAAGTAAGTAAGTAAGTAAGTAAGTAAGTAAGTAAGTAAGTAAGTAAGTAAGTAAGTAAATAAATAAATTAATTAGAGTTAAAGTCAATGTCATTTCTGGTATTGCTATAGGCAATACTGTCTGTAGGTAACTGGAAAGAAAAATAAAATTTATGTGTAGTACCACAACATGGCTTTAGTTGGGAGGGAATTGGTTAAGGTCGACACGGATATACTGATTAACTGCACATGTGTTAAATTTCACTTTATGTTTTCCTATTATCTCTTTGGCTACAGAGGAAAAGATGGAGGTGGAGGAACAACTGTCACCACGCTCCCCTGTGACTCCCCCCTTCCCCCAGTCACCAGGGTCTCCTGGCTGCATGCAACACTGCACCATGGAATTCTTTGAAATGTGTGCAAGCCTCATAGCAACGCTCGCTCGATGAAACGGCCACGACGACAATGACGACAACGAGAATGGTGGATTCACATTTCACAGCATGACCGCAGTGATATCAGACTTAACCCTTTGGAGACTAAGAATGAGATATCTTGGGCTGGGGTCTATGGAGAAAGTGTGTTGTATTGAATTCAGATTGTCTCCAGTGGGTTAAGTTGATTTCAATTAATGCATCATGGTGAAAAAGTCAATATCGTGGACTCGGTCGACCAGCCCGTCCCGCTCTAGATAGCTCCATTGTATTAAGGAGTTAGTAGTGTGAATTGTAAATTTCAAGCTGATAGCTCACTCAGATTTTTGGTCGTTTATTTCTGCTCTTAATCAACTTTATGTTTGACGTAAGTGTTTGATATAGTCATCGTGCTAAGTGATGGTGCTACAGCATGGTCTGGCAAACCATTTTGTTCTTAATGTGTTGTTGACTCCGCAAGCTGTAAATGTAGCTAGTCATGACTCGCTGATGGCAGTGCCGTAAATTGTGAATCCACCATTGTGCAGGAAAAACGACACCACTCTTGAGAGATCAGCTGCAAAGTTCATCACAGTTTAGGAATGAGACTAGTCAGTTGCTTGTCACTGTCACCCAGTTATAGTTAGTCTTGTTCCCCAGTCACTTGGGATATGGGTATATCTGTCAGTGACATTTATGCCTTGATGCAAATATGTGTGAGAAGTAGACATGTTTGTACTTCATTGGGGAGAAAAAAACAAGGTCTGTGCATTAGGAAAAATATAATGCATGGCTCCCAGCCAGTTAGAAAGCTCAGATTCCTACAACTGTTTTATAAATCGGTATAAGATCAGCTTGGGATATGTTTGATATTATCCAAATGCTGTCACTCAGCTAAACTTGACATATCTCTCACCTGAGCATGTGAAGAACAGTACTCACACTTTAATTCACTGGGTGTGTATAAATTGGTACAAATACATACTCTCATCTTCTAGTTATATTTGATTCTATAAAATCGTGCCAATATAAATGTAAAATGTTAAATACAGTTTTCTTGAATATTTTCTGTGTATCAGCAAGTCTATAAGATATACCGTACCTGTATTAAGTAAAGTACTATGCATGGCTAGAAAACTTACATATAATCATTAACGTTTTGTGCAAAAGTGTTTAAAAAGCAGTGGAGTTTTGTTCCTAGTTGCAGTTCAAAATAAATAATTTATGGTTACAATTTATTTGGGTT
>JZLH01S0461990.1:26266-49295 GCA_001188425.1 Eucidaris tribuloides | reverse complement strand
GGTTACATCTAATATTGAGTAGTTTAAAGACTATGGGCCAGAAACTCACCATGGGGGAGACAATACATTACAGTGTTTTATGTATTGCGAAGTGTTTGCACATTAAAGAAATTTATGAGAGATGTGTCAGAATATTTGCTGCTGTACGGGAATAGGGGTCCTGTTCATTGTTCGGTGACTTAACATTTGCTCTGGCTACAGTTGCTGTAGTGACAATATCTCAAAAGATAGATTTAGGGTTGCCATTAGGTTTCTAGTCAGAATAGGGTTAGGGTAGGGTGTTGGGTTAGTAGCGGTTAGGGTTGGTTCATGCATTAGGCGATAGAGTGATTGTCGCTAGAGCAAATGGAACTCATTGTTTATCACTTGTCCCATGTGTTAAAGTTTATGTCATTCAGGTATATGAAATATATTATTTCAATCTTGGGTGTAAGGTGTATATTTGAATTATTAGAAATGTAAAGATAACATATATTCTCACAGACTGACAGAATCAGATATGATTATTTCAATTGAATTATATTGATACAGGCTTGCCACACCCCCCTTCCCATTCTCTTGCCCCAGATGCTATGGACACGTGAAATCCTGATAAAGTTTTCAGTAAAATTTCATCTGAACAGAGAATTTGAGTTGTGAAGTACTTGTGAACTCACTATGCCTGGGAAATGTACTAACAACTATGTTTGAAATATTAACAGACATTACAAACATAACGTAACCCAGGATTATTTGTGTGCTCATCTATAGATCATTTATTTTGACTTTCTGTTCTTGGGTTGTCTGACTCATCTTTCATAACATTTTAAACAAATAATGAGCAATGAAAAATACAGTTGGACTTTGTCCCTCAAAATAGTACCAACAAATTGTTCTGCTCAGTTGGTCATGTTGTGCTTCAAGTTTTAATGAAGTAAAAAATAAACCTGTGAACAATTATTTGATGCAAGTGATTATTAAAGTATATATTAATATACAATTTCTGTAAGAAATTTGTAGAATTTATATTTTAGTAAAAATAAAGTTTTATTTTTCTGACTTATAACAAGTGAAATTTTGCTGATTTTCTGGAATTAGGTGACCAAAATCTAAATTAGTTTCAACCACAGCCGGTAGAGGTAAACACTATGTTGAGCCATTCTATCTGTGATAGGTATAATTTTTGTGCTTTTTTTAGAGGAGGGTTAATCTAAACTTTTGAAATATGTACATACATGTGTATTTTCTTCTCTATGTATTATTTGTGTATACATCATCATCATCATTTTAAGTCTGTTGTCCCACTTTGTGGCATTGGACATTTCATTTCCTTAATGGCTGCTTCAGTCTCCAAACCAAAATTGGAATATTATTACAACAAAATTTATGTTGTATGTATTGATCTTGATTACTGTGCATTTATCATTATATGTCCGACCCAATTTGACCTGGGTATGTTGATATTATGGGGGTAAGTAGAACAATTGATGTGTGTATTCAAGCTTGCACATTATTTCTTCTTTGTGGTGTGTCATTACATTTCAAAAACCTTATCAGAGGCCTAGTGTTATTTCATGTATCAAAATCAATTCAGTGATCTCATTTTGTTGTTGAACATTAGGCCCTCTGATTTAAAACATCATATGTCAGAATTGCTGTTACTGGAATTCCCAAAAAGAAAGGTTTCATTTTTTTTTTGGGGGGGGGGGTGGGGGGAGGGGGGGGGAGGTCACAGTTGGTTTTGATACTTGTAGCAACACCACCAGAAATTTTTACTGACTTCAAAGATAAAGAGTAACATTGTGGAACTTCAATTAAAAAAATTGTTGATATCTGAGCTACATAATAGTGCTTGAATGGACAAATAAATATCCTAGCATACAAAAGTTTTGAATGCTATGGTGCCACTGGCATGGTATGCATGGATAAACAAATTAGTACTCCTCCTGAGTACATGTATGAATTAGTCAGACCTGTAACACAGTAGTCAATGAGAGAATAGACAAGTTCAGGAGAAAAAGGTCAACATTTCTGAATTTTCACTTATTTAAAGCATAAATGATCAACTTTGAAGCACATTTTTAAGGGCTTCAGTTTTAGACCTTATCGAAGACACTTAGAGCATGGAGGAGTATATAGTTCAGATACCTGTATTTTAAATTGTGATTAATGTTAAAGTGTGGTTTTAAGTGATGTATGGTTTAATGCTTGGCAATGGGGTATAGCTATATATTTTTGTCTGTGTAAAATAATCATGTTTTTGTGTGTCAAAGTACTACATCATTAATAGTACCAAGTATATCATCAAACAGTGTGATCGCACAAAGCTTATGTGTATAAAAATATATAATATACATGTATATATATATATAGAATATGTATCTATTAAAAGTGTCGCATGATTCTAATTAAAGAGGTAATAGTTTATTTTTGGAAATGATAAAAGAATGGTTAAAAGTGTCAAGTTTAGTTTATGGGCTTAAACTATTGATTTATAGATCGTTTCGGATAAACAAAAATTTCTAAAAATAATTGTGAAGATCCAATTAAATCCTCTGGCTAGTTTGTCATTTTATATTTGTCTCGTTTTTGTCTTTTTTGGATCAAAAAGTGTTTTTGTAAGTGTAGCATGTTTTAATGTGCAATTAAGTACCTTATAAGTTTTTGTTTTTAGGATTTGTTGAACCACCAAACTACTGCAATTTTTAAAACAAAATATAAATATAAGGTAAAGATAAAGAAATGTCAAAACTTACCAGAATGTAAAAAATTGGAATATAAAAAATAGCTTGTAATGATAAAACCAAGACTATTTTGTACATAATCTGCATGCTTGGGAGTTCAGAACATACTTGAATTTTCTTGAAACATATAAGAATTTTTGTAGTGTCCATGTTTGAAGTTGTCATTCGTGGACAAAATTGATACTGCATGGTGAACAAGTTTTGTATCTCGTGTGGACAAACACTATAAATAAACTTGCAAGTACAACTCAGTATATCTTGTGCGTATCTTGTATTTATTGAAACTACCTTTGTACACATTTCAAGAGGTCCGACTTAAAATTGATCGGTAATATGAAATCTCTGGTAAGATGCAAGTTTCACATGTCCAGTGCACCGACACGTACTGAAACATGCATACAAACTTATTGAAGTAATTTGAAACAGTAACACAGTGGGGTACCAGTATTTTACTCACAAACTGTGCATAACAATTGGTGTGTAGAATGATGGAATTACAGTATACAATCTCATGAAAAAAGATGAAAAAAGTGGGAGTTGGTCACATTCATAGTATTGAGACATGATACAATCATACATATTACTAATTCAGTTACAATTGTTAATTTTTTAACCCGAGTTAAAGATAGGTTTCAGGATTTGTAAGTCCATTATTACCAAGATGGTGTGTTGAAAGTTTGAGATCCATACGTCACGAACTTGTTGTTTTACGAGAAAAACTAATAACGATATGCTACCAGAATTGTTCTTTTCGTAAGTTTAAATTTTGCTAAAATTGCAGAACGCTGTATGCATGACCAGCTGACGGTCAGAATTGTTCTTTTTGCGAGTTTAAATTTTGCTCAAATTGCAGAACGCTGTATGCATGACCAGCTGACGGTCAGAATTGTTCTCTTTGCGAGTTTAAATTTTGCTCAAATTGCAGAACACTATGCATGACCAGCTGACGGTCAGTGACTATGTACACTGATATATGGTTTTAACGGCTGAACTCTGCGTGACCTTCGGCTAGCGGCCAATCAGACTATTTTGGAACTAACGGAATGTGCCCGTCAGTTTGCAAATTTTGAAGTTTAACCATCAAGATTTTTCACAAAACTATGTATTCTACCCAAAGGTTTATGACAAATGTTTATTTATACTAATCTTCACATTATGAACTATTTGAGCTGATTTTATTCATTTTGCCTTTTCTGGCATGCAAATCCTGAACCCTATCTTTAAGTTAATCTTTTAACTTGTTGCCTCCGAGATTACACCATACTATAATAGATTCAGAGAAATAGTACCATCTCGCCACATCTAGTGATACCAAAGACCAGTCAATAGTCAATTTCTTGTCATATAGGAAATACAGATCGGACTCCATTGACCCAACGACACATGATACCTTTAGCCCAAAACATGTACGTAAAACAAACCTCCAAGGCCTGGTGCTGTGCCAGGTTGTGGAGCAAATTACAAGTAACTGGAAATGCAGACTCTTAGCAGTTTTTATACCCTTTGTTCTTTACTTTGTCATTTTACTACATATTCTACATTCCAAGCAACTTCTTAATTTGAGACCTGAGCTTTTTGCATGGTGATATAATTGTACATAAAATACGAGAATATTGCATTTCATGCCATAGGTGCATCCATCCAAGTTATGTCCACTGTAAAGCATCACAACACTAAAATAAATACGTGACAATTTTAACAAAATAGGGTACAGACTATGGAAGTTATATATTTTTTAAAGTTAGTAATTACCACAAATTCCATCAATTGTGCAAGACTTCACACAGCTCCAACCTCCACTTGTCTGGTTTCACTGAATGATTTTATCTTCTTTTTTTTTGGGGGGGGGGGGAATAACTGACCACAAGCCTCATAGGGGTTCCTTTAAATACACTCTTACATCTTAAATCTTAATATTTACATTTTTTCTTTATAATTTATTGCAATGTACCATTCGGGATAACTTTAACATGAGAAAACCCTCAATCTTTCGTAAAACAAAAATATCTCTGCTCACTATCATTGCTCACAGCACATAATTCATACAAATACATGTACAATCATGGCTCTATTAATAATATACATGTCCACATAATCTGTTTTGAAAGGAATTGCTTTTAATTTTAAGGTGGCAGGTGCAAAAGAATCTGGAAAGACAACCTTTATTTTGATTCTAATGCTCAATCTATTACGCTATTGCAATAGTTCTATAAGAATGTCTAAACTAGGTACCACATCTAAGTAAATATTGTTGGCTCTGTGCGTAAAGGGCTTGTAGCAACTATGCAGCGTGACAACTGTTCTTGAGATAATGGATTTTGCCCTATAACACAATTCCTTATTCTATCTATATTGTGATAACTTTTGTGAGATATGAAATTTTAAGTTACTTTTTAAAAATTAATTTAAATACTTGAGATGATTGCATTTTTCTGCACATCTGTACTTCATATTACTCGTGAACCAATAGTGCCATATGTGACAATATACCCTTGTCACCCACATGACTACATCATACTACACCAGTGAGCACATTTGCTTTACATATTGCAATACACAGTGTCTTATACACTTATTTGACTTATATCCTTTATGCTGTTTCATATTAAGACAATTTGGTTGGTACACCCTTTGTTTTCTGGGAATATATGAAATTTAGATCAAAGTTGGGCGTGTTAAATAATGTACATCAAAGTGTAGGTCTTTTAATTCTCTATAAACTAACTATTAAAAAAATACAAAATTTGAACTTTTTGGAACAACTGCTGCTTTATGTCTTTTTTTGTACAGAGCTGATGATTTGGTGACACAGAATAGATACTAAGAAGAACATTGCACAAGAAAATGCCATGATGCATGAAACCTCATTTTCCAGCATGGTTCAGACCCAGCCGTACTTTTAAATAAATCTGGTATTGAAAATATCTTATATGTACCGCGGTGTATACATAAATACTTGTCTATTTTTTTATTACAGATAACATCTAACCATAAAATATGTTCACACTATATAGAATACAAAGAAAATCATTCAGACTGTATAGAGACACTTTGGTTATAATGAAATACATCTGACACTGTAAAATTATACTTTTAACAAAAATAACCTTAAAGCCCAAGTTTAGTTTTGGGATTTCTTTTTATTTGAAAGCTTTACGCCCAAAAGGTCACATCACACAATAACAGACTCTGAATGTGCCTTTTGTTTTTTTTATATTAATTAATGAAAAATTGGGGGGGACCCCCCGAGATTTTACGGGGCACCCCCGCGGGCGATTTTCGACTATACTTTACATTATAGCATCCAAAGGGTTAACCTTAACAGTGCCGAAGTCGCAGACTGCACCAAATAATACACATAAAGTCCATAGAGGATTAAATCCTCTGCACGTTTAAGAGTTAATACGGTGTAAAGGTTATGCGAGTTATACCTCATCAGAAAGACAGACTGATCTTTCTGACTGAGGTATAATTTGGATAACCTAAAAACACCGTAATTAACTCGCCTTTGTATGCTATTAATGTAAAAATGATAAGTTCGAAAATCGCGCCGGGAACCCCGTAAAATCTCGGGGTCACCCCCACGAGTTTTATCATTAATATTAATATATAAAAAACAGAAGACATTCAGAATCTGTTATTGTTGATGTGACCTTTGGGCATAAAGCCTTGCAAATAAAAAAGAAATCCCCAAACTAAACTTGGGCTTTAATATTTAAATCTAAGTAAGCTAAGCTTTATAATCAGGTTTTGAACACACAAATTACAAGTTGGTATAACCTGAATTATTTTATTTTCCCTCACATTCTGTTCACAAAAACTACTCTCTGAATTTATTTATAATGTCTTTGTCTGTGGTAATAATACCTAACGGTCCTTTCAAGACATATAATTTCACAAGAAAGAAATTTCTGCTGAAACATCTCTTCCACTGTCAAGGGTCAACTCAACCACAGAGAGGACGAGAAGTAGTCCTGGAATACAGGCACACATATTCACGAACATGGACTGTTGGAGAGCTATAGTTTACACATTGCAGGAGGATAACAAAATGTATTTTTCCACACCAACAGGAGTGTTTCCACTGCATCATGGGTATCATTAGCTTAGTCAAAAGAGGGCATTGTTCCATTCTGTCATGACAGTGGGCCTTTAATACGATGGTGAACCCTGAACATCTTTCATGTGATTGGTTACAGTGGGATATTGCAATATTTATCAACATTGAACTCGGCACACGGAAATATTTCTTGGACCTCTCAATATCAGCGTAAGAATAAGTGACGACAATTATCATATCACCATGATATTGATTTAATTTTAATTCACACACACCCAAAAATACCACAGCAAACAATTTATGAGTTCTACTTGTGAAGCACCTTTGACTTGAACAGCATCTTTAAATGCCAAAGTCATTTCAATTTGCCATCATTATATTTCTTGAACTGTTCTGTTTCAAATTGCTGATGCTTGGAAAACTTGAAACTCGTATGACGTCAACAAATAAAATATTATAACAATCATATAATGCAATAAGTTGAGAGTGACATACATGTATACACATTGAAATCAGTGTTACACTGAAGTGATAAAAAATAAATATACATAAATATATGTCTACAATAATACTTTAAAGCAGTTGATGCATCCACTGTCCTCATTGGAAAATTAATCAAACAAAGAGATCAATGTGACA
Organism: Eucidaris tribuloides; assembly: GCA_001188425.1. Lineage (NCBI taxonomy): Eukaryota > Metazoa > Echinodermata > Echinoidea > Cidaroida > Cidaridae > Eucidaris > Eucidaris tribuloides. The sequence goes on along the minus strand of JZLH01S0461990.1, from coordinate 41,873 downwards.
GCGATTCTTGTAAAAGTCTCAACTCTAGACAGCTGAAATTAGACATAAAACACATTCAAAATGAATTAAATAAATAAATACAATGAAATAAATAACTTTGTAAGTAGTTCTAAATAATTCAGATTTGTGCTGATCATGATGATATTGACATGAGTACAGTGTACATCAGAATATTTACAAGGATCCATACTAGTTATAGTTACAAATAAATACCAAAAACATGTAAAATTATGCAAAATGAGTCAGAGGTAACATGAAGTGAGTTTTATACTTTTGATTCGACATAAATTCATCTCGAAATGACTGCAACATGTACAGAAGGCCCCTTACCATTTCAATATAAGGTCTCCATATTGCAAAAACAAGAACTACAGTTTATTACAGAGTTCTACACTACAGTGATAGTTACATATGCATAACAGTATGATACATTGCTGAATTTTTTTTTGTTCACCCTGTACAACATCGGACACATCACTTTAAAGTCTGTTCATGTCATCATGGTTGTACGAAAAGCAAAACAGAGAATCTTTACACATTTCACCCAAATTTTGGGTAACTTCATTTTTTTTTATATTGCTGCGTATGTCTGCTTAGATATCACATCATGCACAACATGAAGTTATCACTTCCGCATACAGCTATTGTGGACATGTCACAGCCACTAAGAAGAACTAATACTGTAAGCGTGCAAATTTTAGTGCGATTAATTGTAAAATCCTCAGCCAAGTAGATGAATTTCGCATATTTTTAATTTTGATGCGACAACACGTTGTGCTCATGCACAAAAATATAAATAAACACTTGCACATTTTTATTTTCACACCCATTTCTTAATGCACAAATAGTAACACAATACAATGTCTTCCCTGTTTTACAGTATTGTACTTAAAGCTGATTCTTTTGCACCAATGTCCAATATCTTGGTACATATTAGCTGACAAATACTCATAAAATCATCAAAATAATATGTCCCTGTTTGTCCCAATGATCCATTTATAATCATTATCATCTATACTATCTTTGACTTGGAATGTACAATATAGACATATTATATTTTCTACATTTTTTTTCTTTATTGACACACAAGAGGCACATATTATATAATTGTATCTGATGCTCAGCACCGTTCAATTAGGCCTGTAACTCTGATAGGTAAAACTGATTTTATTGAGAAAAAGCTAACACTAATATCAGGGTACAAAATACATTTGAACTGTGGAAGAAATAATATGAATATACCTCTAACTCTGATTGGTAAACTGATATTATTGTTAAAAAGCGACATTTGAATTGTGGAAGAAATAAATATAAATATGATACGAGTACTGCATTCTACTTGTTTCGAACAAGAAGTTTAGGAGTAGGAATAATATCAGATTATTCAGCACAACTGACTGGGTAAAATTATTAAATAAGTATGAAACTAAGAGAAGAGCTGCCCCTCCCCCACCATCATTTGCTAATGGTATAGTCCACTTGGTTTTGAATGTACCAGACATTCCTATTTCCTAATTCTTGTGGGAGGGGGGGGGGGGAGGGGGGTAAAGAAAGCAGGGAGCAGAGGGACAATGATTATTGGATAACATTTGTCCACATATTAACAATACGTCATGTGCCCTGCATAAGGGCCTTAATGGTAAATTTCTCTAATTTGAGAAATATTGGCTTATTTAATATTTGCACTTAACAGATTGACAGAAGGATCTAAAAATATCATATTATCTTGATTTTGTGTGAAAAAAAATCCAATGGTTTTCAAGATAAAGGCAATCTAGTGTTGATGCCCTTTTGCCGGGAACATATGCTAAGGTCCTTCTGGCAGCCATGTGATGCATAAGGCTTGCAAAGCCATAATTCCTGGAGAATAACAAAACAAACCTCCACATGCAAACATGCATGCCATGTACCTCTACATTACTTGTCCAGCAATATATATATACACGTGGAGGTATTTTCCAAATTCAGGCCAATACTTAGCAGTGTTGTATCTGAGGCCGGCTCGAGGCCAATTTCTAGTGGCCTCGGACTCGGTCTCGATCCAAGTCCCCTGCACAAACCCTATGGAAAGGTTGTGTTTCGGGGCGGCCTTGGTCTCGGAACCTGTGATCTCAGATACAACACGGGAACTTTGTCCCAGCAAGTCATGTCAATTCGTTCATCGTTACATTCAATCTAATGGTTCGCCATCGGTCCACTTCTGACTCACGTCAACGTGTCTTGCGACGGAGACGTGCTCGGTCCCGTCGAGTCGATCTCCGTCACCGGTGGCGCTGCATCCTCGTCGTCGACCGATTCTAGGTCGGGAATGTCTGTGTTGCCGATTTGCGACTGGGCCATTTTGGTCTTGAGGTTGTCGAGGGCGGCGTGCATCTTGAAGTGGAGTCGATTCTCAAGGAGGTACTTCCTGCTATGATGCCTAGAAAAAAATAGGGGATCATTAATGATTTTAATTGGGTTGGGAAATTTTGATCAGAGTCCAGGCTGGATGGAACTGCTTTGGCATGTACAAGTGGTTTCACGACATTTGCTCTGGCGACAATTGCTCTGACAACTATTCATATGATCACACAAATGGTACCCTGGGGTACCAAATAGAAATCTGTCATGTTGTTGAATTATTTATTTCTTTTTTGGCACTATGCCCTGGGTTACAAAACTGTGCAATATTTATGTTTAAAGTGTAAAAATAACAATATATTTTTGGACACAAGAGGGCGCTACACAATGTGGTATACCAGGATACAATGGTACCTTGGGGTAGCGCATGGTGCAAAAACCCCAACCTCAACCCAACCCAATTTTCAACCCCTAACTCTACCCATAACCCTTCTCTGAACTGGAAACCCAATGGCAGCCTCAACCAAAACTCTAGGTATTCTAGATATCATCACTGGAGCAACTGTAGGGTCACTGTACAAGGATTTCTTATAAGATAGAAAAGTACCTTGTCCTAAGAAGGAGGGTTTTCACACAATGTCCAATGAAATGGAAAATGTGCACACCCCATATGACCAAATGAAACAGTAGTTATTATAAACAAAACCAAAGTGACTAGCATGATGGAAAAGAGTAAAGAAGCAAAATGGAGATGGGCAAGACATTTAGTGAGAAGAACGCCTAATTGAAGTGATGAAATATCAGCAACAGGGGCAAGACAAGCGCAAGACAGGGGAAAAGACTTGAAAACGGCTACATAAATCACTTTATGGTTATTGTTCAAAATGTATGTCTTACCTGCATTGAGTAAGGAATGTTCTAGCTTCTTGTAATCTATCATACTGCAGGTATAACAGCCCCAATTCCAACGTGGCATATGGAACCAGGTAGTGGTCGTACTGGAGATCCTTTTCACTGGAAAGAAATTGAAAAAAAATTCAAAAAAAATTCCAACCTTTAACATCAGCAAAGATTCTACATGAATACTTGCTACACTTTGGAGAAATGAAATTACAAGTTATTTCTCAGTTTCACAATTTGTTACATTTAATGGTTGGCATTTTCCCGCTTAGGCAGAATACGTTCCATATCGTCTTGATATAAGATCTATCATCCCAATTCATACGCACAACTTTATCTTCTAGCTCATTTAGCACACAAATTCTGTATACTCTTTCATTTTATTCAGACAGGAGTTTTCGCTTTCAATTTAGATCTGACAGCTTGCTTTTGCAGGGAATGGTACGGCTGATTAGACTCATGGCCCAACTCTTAAAGTCATTCTTGCTTTCTGCTCACCTCTTGGAAGGTTGTATTAATCCATTGAAGAAGATTTAATATTGATATAACATGCATTCTCCATAAACCGCAGCCCAAGATATCCGTAGTCAGTCTTCAATGGGTTAACATGATCCTGATAGTAATACTGAAATATTTCAATGCAACTTTTTTCACAACTTTTTTTTTTTTATCCAGAGTCCCTTAGTGAAATCTGACACTACTCTAGGAGAGCTTTAAAGGCATTGGTTAACATTGTGGAAGCCCCATTAAAAATGTAAATTTTTTATATCTGACTTATATAATATTATTCAAATTGACATATTCAAATTGACTATTAACACCATAGAAGACAAAACTTTAGACTGTTATGCTGTCACAAGCGAAATATGTACAAATATCAGTATGTGAATTAATGTCCTGGGGACAAAATTTCTATAACACAGTAGTCTATGGAGGAAAACTGGAAAAGTTGCTCATTGATTTTATATTTTAAAAGCATTAAATGATCAGTTTGAACAGCATTTTTTTTTCAGGGCGTAATTTTCGAACTTTAATAAGAGACTGGTACCATGGCGGATTATGTAGTTTCGATTTAACCGGAAATATTGTTAAACAATGACTTTACGATCAAGTTAAGTTGGTAAGATTGTTCTGAGATGATGCTAAGAGTGTTCTTACTTGCTGATGACCTCCTGGAAGCAGAGTTCAGCCTGAGATGGTCTCGAGAGGTGACGGAGGGTGATGCCCTTCAGCAGCATGGCAAGGCTGTAGTCATCCCAGTAACATGGACTATTGCCTGAAAAATATAATTGGGCATTTCCACAGTAACTCACATTACATTTTCAATTAAGATTTAGGTTGTAGAGACCTACATTTTCAAAACATGGATAGCATAGTTATAACTTTTGTTTGAATGAGCAATTTGTCCCCCATACACCCTGGTAACAACAGCAAATGAGAAGACTCTTTGGGTAACTATGAGAAATAACAGGTCAAATGTCGGTAACTCACGTTACGCTATTGGACATGCATAAATTTAGTATGCACTGTATTTCAAAAGTCTCCTCATACAAAAGACATTGAAACATGAATGGCTTCTGTTTCATAAACATTGAATATCGATGCACATTTTTGACTATGGTACTAGTTAAAGTTGTTTAAGATTTTCTAGAAATTTTCATGTGGGTCGGTAACTCATGTTACAGTTTGTCCAATGACTTATTTCTGAAAATATCTGCAAGTTAATACACTTATGTTGGAAAAGCAAAAGAATTACTGAAAAAATGATTGTTTTGTTGCTTTTTGCATAAAACTTAGATTCATTTATGAGTACTCCCACATATAGCATTCTGTGTATGGTTGCCGATTCTCCTAGAAGGGGACATTAAGGAACCAAAATTTGGGGTAGAAATAATGTCCCTCATCATTTCTCTGTGATTCATAGGCGATCAAACCACTGACATGTAACATAATTTGAGATAAAGCCATTTTATGAAGTGTTTGGTTTGTCCACTAACTCATGGAAATGCCCAATGTATTAACCCCTTGGGCTCGATGCTATACAGCACTGTTGTTCATTGAGAGACGACGCGATTTGCACGTGTTTGAATTTGAAGCGAATATAAACCCATATATTCTGATAAAATTCCTCTCACAATATTTATTTTCTTATTTCATACAAGTCAAAAATGTGTAATTTCGGGGACAGACGCATTAAATAATGAAACTCTACCGTTTATCCAATGTTTGACCGAAATTTTTGCCATATATTCTGGGCTTCTGTAGAAGCCCATCGTCTCTGAGTGTGCAATGTACTTGGCTTCTGTACAAGCCCGTCGTCCCCAAGGGGTTAAAGGACAGTGGCATGATTGGGAGAAGTAAGCAATGCATCACGACCAAAATGAGTAGATACATATATATTATATACAGTGGCTAGAGAGTATATTCAGGCTGGAAGGATTTGTCTTGAATTTGTTTACTTGAGAGGAAACAAGAATTAATTTACCAGAATTGAATTGATCTCCGGCCCTGATAGAAATTGATCCCATGGAAAGCTACACAACAAATTTCACTGTCACAGCATTTTCTAATAATAATTGTACAACAAAGAAGAAATGTATGACTACAAAATTTTGACAGCACAAACTTTAAACAGTACACTCCATTCTGAGAGCACTGTGTCCTTAAGTCAAGACTACTTCCTATCTCGCCATTTCCCTTTAACTCTTAAAATTACAAAATCTCATTTGCAGTCCCCCTTCCCCAATGAGATACACAACAAAAACAACAAAATAATGTCAGTTTTTTATGAAGGATTTTAGTCAGATCACAGTATGCATAGTTGACTTCGGTGACAAATATGGGTAATTTTAGGACCCAGTTTTCTTGAAAGCATGATTACTCAACTCTGGAATCCTTGCACTACACAAATGATCATCAGTTTGCATCAAAATGTGGTATGAACCTAATACGGCATCCTAATTGAGCCAAGAATTCAGGTTTTTCAATGATATAAACATTTCATACCCACCCAATAAAAGAAATTCTGACAAGTTCACTCATTAGGTCTAACCGTTCACATTTAATCAAACGTGAAGTAATTTAAAATCACTACACCATACAAACCTTTTCCTTTCCTTAGTTGCTGCAGATTGGCTTCAATGAGAAGGAGCAATGGATCCAACAATTCCTTTCTCTTTGATATCACCGAAAATCCATTCCAGATGTAGATCAGCTCCTGTAGGTAAAGAAATCAATCAGATTAGATTGGAATGTAACAATGAGACAGTAAAGCTTGGACTTGAATCACCTGTACATAGAATGATACATTCTACCTGCTTCTGTCAGGCGTAGGTTGGACCATAACTGATGATGATGAGAACAAAATAATGTTTTTGATATTTCCATTAATTTGGAATAGCTTTATTGTAGATGATGTGACTAATATCAATATCATTTCACTCAACATAAGAGAGAGAAATTTTATTGAGTAATACAAATACAATACAAAATATGTTCTCTTAACAAGATTTTTGTAAATTTAGCCAGTAAAATCAGACCCAACCAGCTGCACCCACCTCATTTGGCCAGTAAAAAAAAAGAGAAGGGGGGGGGGAGAAGAAAAGATAGAGATACGGGTGTTAAATCCCATTGTGGACCAAACATGCTTCACAATATGGAGTGGTGTAGCAATAAGTCATATACAAATGCTACCAGGCAGACTTTGTCTCATCTCAAGATCACAGGGAAGATTTTGTCACATACGTCATCTTGAAATGTTGACCACGGCACCCTTGCCCCCTTCCCTCCCCCTCCACCACTACCATGGCTACATTTTTCACCAACTTACCAAACCTGCTAGTGAGTTTTCACTGCCATGTGTCAGGTACTTCTTGGCTTTATGGACGGCAAACTTCTCCACCGGTATGGACTTGCCTGCAATGCGCTGCTTGAGTTCAGGGACCTTGGTATAGAGGTCATTGACCTTTTGCTGATCTTCACTGCTCTTTGACGAGTCCATCGCTAAGAAACTGGCCTCCTGATAGTAGTAAGTTGCCTGTGATCGGAAACAAGAAAAATTTATAAACAAGAATGTATGTTATACAATTTTTTCATATATATTGATAAACGTTTCTTTCCATTGCATATAACAAAGACAATGCAAAGCGTAGCATCCCCTTGCTGGGTACAAATGACCTACATTATGCATATTGCAAATAAAGTCATCAAACGAAAACCTAATTTTCAGATACGTGTACATGTATATTTTCATATACTGAATATACCAGTATTTAATGAGCTATGACCTTTGACATGTGATCTACATACTCCAAAATCACACTGTATTTTGATACCATGTACCTTCATGCTAAGTTTTCAATAAAATCCGTCACACATTAATAAAGTTATCGAAGAGAAACCAGTTTTACGGATGGATGGACAGACAGCAGCGTTACTATATCCCTCACTGACTTCGTCAGGTGACGGGGATAATCAACATGCTGACATGAGTATGTCCTCATGCAAAAGGTATGGGATTTAAAAACCTCTGAACATTGTATTCATGATTTTACAGTAATAATTTGTCACCTTTATACTTAGGATAAAGTCAAGAGTTTCATTCAATTTCATCGGAATGAAATCTTTTTCAAAAGCAGAGCAAAATCAGCTCAACCATAAAGAAAGAGAATACTCAGTAGGCAGTGAAATTTGAAACAGATTTGCTGAATTGAATCAACACTGCCGCATTTATTCTGAGTCTGCCAGTCTGTAACGCTCGTGTTTCAAACTAGCACCTTGACCCCCTCCCCCCCCCAAAAAAAATGTATTAACAATGAACCTATTACCTTGGACCATCTGCTCTCTTGACACAGCTTATTTGCATAGTGGCATGCCATTAGCCAGTCTAATTTGTAGGCGTGGCACCACATCAGCTCCCAGTAGCATAGGTGATGAAACTGTTTCCATTCCTGCTGTGATGCGATGCACTCTTGGAATTTTTCTATCGCCTGCAACGAGGATTTAAAGGGAGAGGATATTTCAAGCAACATTATTGCTGCAATGTTTTCAGGAGATCAGGACGTTAAAACTATCGAGAATGGTTGAAATTCACTTTTAAATCAATTTATGTTGTTATAATATATTTACCTATTTATTGATCTATAATAAATTTATTTATCTATTCATTCATCTATTTATTCATCTGTTTCTTTATCTAGTTATTTGTTTGTTTCGGGCTGTTTGTTTGTACTGTCTCTCAGTGTACTGCCAAGCCTTGCCACGTTATCATGCAGTGTTCATCAATTTTAAATACCAGCTATTAAATCATGTTTTGAATATTATTTTAATTTTCATTTGCAGTATCTTGCTCACATCAAAATGAATATTAGTTTTAAGATAAGTTAACAGACCGTTATCGAAAGGTTATGTTCCTTGTGACATAAATACATATAGGAATATCAATCATCCCCACACTTAATCATTAATTTTGGTATTATTTATTTATGTACTTTTGCATTATTTATTTATTTATGTTATCTATTTGTCTATCAATCTATCTGTAAAATATTTCTTTATGTATTCAAGTATTTAATTAATATGTATTCAATATTTGTTCCTATAATGCAGAAATGCACAAGACTTACTTGGTCCATGTTGCCCGAGATCTCTTCTATCCTGGCTGCTAGAAACAAGAAGATAACTCCCTTTGGATAACGCAGTAAACACGGTTCTAATATCCGGCTGGCTAGGTCTATGTCACCGTCAGCGGTACCTAGACATAAAAGGAAAACACCCAAATTATCATGGCGATCCTTTACCTTAATTACACAAAACTAAGAGTAAGTTGTTGTTCAATGAAAGGATTAAAGATTGTTTCCATGATTTGCACAACCAATTATCTTATTAACAAAATAACAACACAAATAATATCAAAATAACAAATAACAAAACATCATTTATAATGTAAATATTCACATAAACCCTTCACCTCCCACAAAAACTTTGCAGATGAAAAGTCAGGTTCTGTGAAAGTAAGCACTTGCATGTATTTAATTCAAACAGAATGCACTGATGTAACTTTGCTCACTGAATTTGAATTTTATACAGCTGTTAAACTACTCTGACTGCCAGACCCAATTTGTGTATCATCTATGGAAAGTTCAAGTCAAGTTCAAGTTCAAAAGTAAGTACCCACTGAACAAAGCTTGCAATATCAAAAACTCACATCTGTGCAGTTGGATGATTAAGAAGTATTCTTGCTGCTGTTGGACTCTAGCAAATTCAAAATTAGTAAGTAAAAGCTACATCCATTGTCTGAAAACTAGACTACCACTGCAAAATACAACTTCAGCAACGGCCCAATTTCAAATGATTTAATGATTTCAAAAACTTTACAACATATGAATCCCAAATTTTAAACAGTGTATCTTGATTCTTGATGTACCTATCTTAAGTTGGATCAAATCTGAACAAAAATGGTTGGGTGTACGAATCAGAAACACAACCTGTCATTAAATGAATATATACTTGTGTCTTGTAGCAAGTCAGAACAGAGAGTATTCCTTCAATACCATATCTGAACTTACCAAATACATATGTGCCGACTGAATGGTAACTGACAATAACCATAGTACACATGGGTGACCTGAGACAAGGCAGCATGCTAGCTGTTTCTAGGTCAGTCAGCCCTTTAATCTGGTCAGGCAAGACAGAGGGGAGATAGGAGACACCAGTCTTAAAAATATGGCTACTGTTGTTATTGCTTTCATTGTACAAAATTACAATGTGAGATTTCAAGTTTTGGATTAATGCTTGTTTACTTTTATCTAAACTCCAGCATATGCATGATTATAATCCAAAACTTGTAATTCAGTGGTATTAATGAGTTGACCCTGAATCATGATGCAGCCTGTTTACGGTATATGCACAGATAGTAATTGGCACACGAGTGTTAGGTATTCCGAGACAAGATCCCTTACTGGACGATGTTAAATAACTGTCGGTAATTGGCAGAGACAATAATTTAAAGTGAAAAAAAGACACCACCACCAACATCTTTCCTTTTTAGAAGTTTTGGCGACATAAACAACAATAATACTTGCAGGTAAATAAATATGTGATGTACTTCAAAAATGATGTGAAGGGATGATCTTAGAGCTGTTGGTTTAATTATGAATCTTGGCCAACAGGCACTTCAAATTTAAAGATAAGAATGGATATACAAGATCCAACAATCGAAAGTCAATACTCAAAAGGAATTTATCCTATCCACAAAGCAACCTCCTAAAATGTCATCCACAAATATCCAGTGTTACACCTTTCTAAACTATGCACTGCTAGTCGAGGAAATATGAAAATGACATGCTTTCATACTTTTGACTCTCAGTGGGTCGATCTGATACTTACCCTATTTCCTGAGAATCCAACAAATTCCAGCAGTTTCAGTACCCTCTTTGGCAGCATTGATATACACTGAAAGATATAAAGAGATTTATATGAGATATTGTTCATGACAAACTTATCAAGATTGCAATGTTTCTCACTAATTCCCAGTGGGTCAGTTACAATCAGTCCTCACTTTGAAAAATAAAGCACATTCAACAAAGGGGTGTTTAATGGTAAATAACAGAGATTTATTCAAATCTTTGAAATATCATACCACTTGATTAAAATTTGTTCAAACTTTCAATGTTGGATTTCTTAAATGTTCTGGATTTCCTGAATCCACATTGATGTTTTGGGGAAGTTCTCCTTTAAAGGCACTGTATAACAATGTTGCCAGTTTAAAAAATCTGAGCTACATGATTCCCCATGCTACTAGTGTCTCTGACATGGTCTAAAAATGAAGCCCTGACAAAAATTGCAGTGTAAAACAATCATTAAGTGCTTTAAAAAAGTGAAAATCATTGAGAGACCATTCCAGCTTTTCTCCATAGACTGTTGTGTTGCAGAATTTCCTATCGCCCGATATAAAATTAATGTGCCAATTTGTATCTGCACATATTGTACTAGTGACAGCATAACTGTCCAAACATTTGTGTTCTAGGGTGTTTATTTGTCCATTCAAACACTGTCAGATATGTCAGATAGCAAAGTTTGACAATTTTTTAAACGGGTCTTCCACAGCGTTATATAGTGTCTTTAAATAGTGTAGCCTGGATATTTGTCTCAATTACAGAATTTTCCCTTGTTATCATAACGTTGTGTATTTGAATCATCTAGCAGTAAAGGTCACCCAGGTACATTCCATTTCCCCATAAAACAAGCAAACAAGCAAACAAGCACATTAACAATATAGAGCAAGAAATGATATTTTTGTTTTTCTTCACTGACCTTTTAAAAAAATGATGATAGCACAGAAAATGTGGCTGAAGCTGGATTTGAATCAGCAACCTCAAATAACAAGTCTTGTGCCCAACCACATGAGCTATTCAGCCCTACTGTGGGGCTCATCCAAGGCTGCCACTCGTAGGGGAAATCCCCTACCGTAGGGGATTTTGGCCTTGCGTAGGTTGTAGGGGATACCTACGGGGAAAATGACCTTCCGTAGGGGAAACGTAGGGGGTTTTGATGATTTGTAGGGGATGTAGGGGATTTTGACAATTTTCAAAATATTCTAAAATTTTCAAAGAAATCCGCGTTATATTCGCTCCATTTCTGTCCATCTCTATAGAAAGTGTGAACAAGTATTTTATGCATTTCTAAGGTTATTTTTTAGGGAAAAAATACTGTCGTAGGGAAAAAAGTCATTTGGTAGTGAGAAAACATAGGTTCGTATGGGAAAATATGCGTTAATCTAGCGTACGGGAAAAGTGGTGTTATCCCAGTAGGGGAAAAATACGCAGCGGCGTAGGGAAATCAAAATTGGTGCCATCCCTAGGGCTCATCCCTAAATTAACCAACTTCTTTGCTGGGGTGCCAATCAGAAGCCATACCTTCATGCACATTTAATTATAAACCATGGATCACGCCCAATTTTAATTCGATGAAACCTGGAATGCGACAGAGCTGGAATTTCTCAACAGAAAACCAGGTTTTAACACTTTGAGTGCTATCGGCGAACCTGTTCGCCCAGGGTTGACTTCATTCAGGTACTATCGGCGAACCTGTTCGCCGAGAAGACAATCGGATCCATATCTTTTAATTCGAATGACAAATGTCACTGAAGTTCCTACAATGACATTTATCGTAAAATGAATACACAATGAACCAAATAAATGAGTTAAAATGTATTGTCTTGATAGCATTTGCGATTTTACAGAAAATCGTACAATTTGGAAAGGTTATACACATTAGTACGAAACAATCCAGTCCCTGGTTAACACGCCTGGATTTTTAGCCCAGCACCCAAAGTGTTAATTAATAGTGAATATGAAAGGAAAATGACTGGGGGAAAAATAGAAATGACACACAAGTGATCCTTACCAAATTAAATGTTCCAACACCAAATCTGACGCCACTTTCAAACTGCTGTTTGGATTTGGCGGAAGACCACTTTCGGTTTTCTAACATGTGAACACAGGATCTGGAAAAGGAAGGAAAGAAGCTGTTATTAGTATGTCCAAATGTAAACAAGTGAAATATTTGTTTTGTGAATCTTTTGCATGCCTAAAACTTAACTTTGTGTAAATATGATTTCAAGATAGCATAGTTTAAGTGCAAGAAACCATGTTTTGTAATAGTGACTCTTACAGTTTGAATCAAATTATATCCTATACAAAAATTGCTAGTCTGTCTTCAACCCCTTACCCCATACATGGGCATTCATGATACATGATATATAAAACTTAACTTACAACACTTAACTTTGTATAAATATGATTTCAAGATAGCACAGTTTAAGTGCTAGAAACTAAGGTTTCTAATGATAAAGTGACTCTCACAGTTTGAATCAAATTATAGCCTATACAAAAATTGCTAGTTTGTCTTCAACTCCTTACCCTACATGGGTGTTCGTGATGTATGATATTTTCTTTACAAATGATCGGCAATGCCATCACACAAAATTCTTAACTACTTTTAAGATCTACAATTACTAGTAATGGACATACTTGTATGATTGGTAACCATTTCTTATCTTGAGGCCTCCCTTGATGAAGTTAATCAGGTTGTCATCTTGGATGAAAGACATGATCGCCCGCTCCAGAAGGGATTCTGCATAGCACAGCTCAGCGTGTACTTCTTCTGTAATGGGAAGAAGAATTCAATCAACAATGTGAATGGAATGAAATCCCATCTGTTTAATTAAGACAGCTCATTCTGGGTAGGAATTAATTTTTATTTTTTCAGGGTGATTTTTATAAGATCCTTGGGGCTATTTTTGAATTTTGGGAGGCTATTTTTCTACCACTGGGGCTTTTTTTTCGTTACACATTAGAATTTGAACAATGCAATGAAAGATTGCCAATGTTTTAGCTGGTGCTTTATCCATAAAAGCAACCATTTAATTCATTTTTTTTCCAAGCCATAGTAAAAAAAAAAAAATGAAATTTTTCATAGCAAATCTGAGGGTGATTCTGAAGGAAATGGTCGCCCCAAAGAATTGGTTTTTGGGGATTGTTTAGGGCGGCGATTTTTGGTACTTGCAACGGCCGATAATGCCAGTCGCCCTGAGTTATTTTCCGTACGCTGAGCGCATTTCGAATATGTAATTATGGACAAGTGCATCAACAAATGGTTCATTATTTATTACTAGTTAGCTAAACAAAAACCATTTTGGAGGAATTTGTTATTGAAAACGGGGGGGCGACGGGGTTGGTGGGCAAGGAACCCATCTAAAGTGAACAGTGATCCAACATTACTCTGGCTAAGCTTTTGCTACTTTTACAATATTTCATGTCCCTCTAATTATTTAAATGAAAGAAGAATAGATTACAATTAGATTTTAAGGCACTTCCATTAAAAGGCAACAGTTGAACCCACTGACGCCAAGTTGGTTTTTAATAAAAGCAGCGAACAATAACGAGAAACATATTATAAAACGCTGCCATTCTGATTCAGCCTATTCACACTTGAAGGGTACTACCTATCAAGAGCAAGGTAGATAGCCATAACATAAGTGTAATATATCGACATATTATACAAATATACCGAAGACTGTGCCAGAAAGTATAGATGGGAAATATGCTACTGAGCGAGCGGGACTGGTAATATAGTCAAATTATTCCGCAGGGGACGAAGCCCCGAGGACATATACTTTATCTGCGCAGTCCACTCCAGAAGATAGATACACTTTCCACTATACCTTTCGAACCTTAAATGCTTGAGTATAAGTTTTGTTTATATCCCCCGCACATTAATAAAAATTAAAAAATAATTTTTCAGAGCGTCAGTCAAATGTTGTTGGCGAGCAGGCCGACGATTTGTGGGCGAGCGCAATAGACACCGTAATTCGCGCAGCGCCGATTTGATTGCATAACCTTTAAGCTAGGTTCTATGTAACGCATTGGCGCTCGAGAAGAATCCTATAGACCCGCTCCTTCTCTCAGCATCTTCAGAGCTATACAGACTTTGATTTGCCCGTCCATTTTTTCGTATTGTATTTACATATATAATCTTTCATTTCCTAGAGGAGACAATAAAGAGGCAAGGAGATCGCGCTTCCAGATATCGATACTTTCTGACGCCGACGTAACCCGTAACGTTGACTCGTCATCTGGCTGTATGTTTGTGTTGACTAACGCATTAGACCTCACACACACGCCACGCGCGCCGTACGTAGCCCTAACACTAAAACGACATACATATACAGGTAGAGTCTAACATTTAGCATCTACGTGTCCGTTTGCATTTCCACTAGCAAGCAGAACCAGCTTGGCTATCGTTGCACGTAAGGCAAGTGATAACCGACGCCCGTTGTTCTGGCCACGAGCTGCGTTTCGATCTTTAAAAAAGAGAAGGATTGGGTGTTCGATTTTTGCGGGGTAATAGATAAAGATAAAGGCACTGCCCTTCAACTATCGAGCATACGATCTAACGTTAGTCTGTTTAAATAGCTGCTCGGCGGCCCTTTTTTCCAATCCTCGATTCCTGCTATGACCCCTCGCAACCATCGCCGCTCGGGGTCATGGCCAGGATGAAAGGCCCTAAATTTCGCCTCGAGCTTTAAAAACAACTATGAGCACCAATCGCGAGCTCCTGCTTCCGAAAACGGAAACAGTTTCTGACGCAAGCTGACCAAATTTTCTGTGCCAGTGCAGTATGTAATGCCCGTACTAACAGTTTACACACTGGTACCGCCGCACACGCTTGCCTGCGGCGCTGGGCAGTCAAGCCGCAGCCGAGCGATGCGAGTTATTTCTTTTTCTAAATCTTTCCGCATTTCAAATATATACTTGAATATCATCAAATCGGCCTAATAATCCGAAGGGTCAACGCGTAAAATCTT
>JZLH01S0461990.1:15030-26241 GCA_001188425.1 Eucidaris tribuloides | reverse complement strand
CAACATACTTAAAAAAAAGAAGGTACGAGCATAATACACAAAATATAAATTAAATATAATAATAAATTACGATACCTGAACGAAACAGTATAAAACTTTAAATATTATTAAGATATACATATTCATATTCATAACTCTAAAACAGAAATGTGAAAATAATATAAAGAAACATTTTGACAAATAGATGATATCATTAAGTTATTGGTTACTTAATGAAATATATATACTTTCCTGTATTTTATCATTATTATTATTATTACTACTACTACATAACTGGGTTGGTGATTTTTGATATTATTATTATTTTTGAAACGAGTGATATAAAAGAGGATCCACTTAGTGATTTAAAACGTGATTAAAATCAATAAATTTATCGTATTGATTCAAATCACTGATCTATAAACAAACTTAAAGGTAAAGAAAAAAAAATCAGTGATTCAAATTGCCATTGATTTAAATCACCAACCCAGTTACATAGACGGGAAAATCTTTGAGTTGAGCTTATCTATTAATTAAATTGAGAGAAGTGTGTATACGGCTAAATTTGTCAAACTGAAAGTTATTAAAATAAACATGACGAAAAGTGTGCGCACTGAATTCAAAAGGGGTGATTTATATAAATTATATTCCAGTATCTATTAATGTATACAAAAAAAATCATATTACCTATAATCTTTACTAGAATTACTGTCAATATTAATAATATTAGGAATTGTGATAAACTCAACTCGAAGATTCAAATTTGGGTATTGCACAGCCCATTAGATGTAAAAGCTGCATGCATTGGTGTGTGTATACAAATACAGATTATAACGTTACGCAATAGTAACAATATACAGAAAAAAAATCAGTTCAATTGAAATGATGTGTCACAGATTCGGCATACTGTTTACCATATATGAAATTTATTGTTTATTTAACAGGGTTATGAGGAAGGGTATGGGACTTTGCTTGTATCTTTCAGTCCTACATCGTATCGGCTGGTACGTACTTCGTTTGCGAAGCGTTCGGGAGTCGGGATTTACTGGTCTACGGGGTATCCATTCTGTAAAGTGGGGGGATTTGGTAAGGGATTGTGCGAATTTCAGGCACAGACGCTCTCTTCTATTCGCTAGGGTTTCCAACTGTGTCACATTTAATGCTTGATCATATGAGGTGTATTGTGATCCCATGATAAGGCGTAGGGCTCGTTTTTGAATCCCCTCAAAAATACAATCAAATACAATCAACAATGTGAATGAAATGAAATCCCGTCTGTTCAATTAAGACAGTGCATTTGAACATGTATTTGGAAAATGCACGATATAAATTTATTATTATTATTATTATTAGTAGTAGTAGTAGTAGTAGAAGTAGTAGTATTACTAAACAAAACCATTTGCAGGATTTGATGTTGGGGGTGGGGTGGGGTGGGGAAAGACCCATCTAAACTGAAGTGTCACAACTGGGCTAGGTAAGTACTATCCTCAGTATTGATGACTTTAATATTGATTGAAGTTTAGAAAATTACATTTAGATTTTAGGGCACTTCTTGAGGGGATGGTATAACAATAGTTCCATTTAAAAAAATGTGAGCTACATGATTCCCCATGCTACTAGTGTCTTTGATAAGGTCTAAAAATGAAGCCATGAAAAAATTATGGTTCAAAATGATCATTAAGTGTTTTTAAAAAAGAAAATAATCACTGACAGACCATTCCAGTTTTTCCCCATAAATTTCTGTGTTGCACAATTTCCACTGGCCAAGAATAATTCAAGTGCCAATTTTTATCTGTACATAATTTACAAGTGACAGCATAACTGTCCAAACTTTTGTGTTCTAGGGTGTTTATTTGTCCATTCAAACACTGCCAGATATGTCATATATCAAAGTTTGACAATTTCTTGAATGGGTCTTCCACAATGTTTAAGTTTTTGAACATAAGGTCCTTATAACCTTCCTGTTGTGCTCTCACACTTTTTTCTATCTGTATCTTTATTTTTAGGAAACTCCATTTGTGTTCTTTGTATAACACTGTTATTTTGTGTCCTGCTACTTTGTGTGTTTTGTGTAGTTTTAGGGAAAGTTTTAATGTAAATAAAGTTAAAATTGAAATTGAAGAATTGTTTTGGTATGACACCACAGACTTAAGTACAATATCCCACAACAGAGGGCAACATTCAGATTTATTCAATATTTTGAGAAAAAATATATCTCTTGAATGACTCAAACATATTTGCTCAAACTTTTACTGTTGGATTGTAAAACTGTTCTGTATTCATTGAACCAATATCGATGGGTTATCTTTTGACTGTGGTGGCTCATTCTTCCTTTCAAGCATTACTAGTACTACACAGTACACACTAGTACTGGCCGATAATTTGATATCGAAATTATTTGATGTTGAACAAATATTGAATACTCGATAATGATCTAATGATTATTTCAAAATGTTGCTGGAGGCACAATACGGCCAAAAATATCATCGATTATGAATTTACTTAATGGGGTAAATGCATGCACTGCAGTGGGAGGGACCAAGAAATCCCCATAGCTATGAATACTCTGCACACGAGTGCTACTGCCTGTAATCATATAGGTACATGTAGAAATAGTGAGGTGGGGATAAAAGAGAGACCTCCATTCTGTTCAGCTTTCAAACTTGTGGTACTACCTATCACGAGAAGTAGTGCATTTAATGTAGGGACAGTGATTTTCCGCAATAACGGAAAATGGACGGAATTTCCGGAAATCACAACTTGAAACGGAAAATGAATTTTCAAACGGAAAATCACGGAAAACCTCTTTTTTCTCCAAATTTTTACTTTTTGAAAGGAAAAAACACGAAACTCGGAACAAAAATTAGAAAAAGTTGACAC
The DNA here is from genome assembly GCA_001188425.1 of Eucidaris tribuloides. Lineage (NCBI taxonomy): Eukaryota > Metazoa > Echinodermata > Echinoidea > Cidaroida > Cidaridae > Eucidaris > Eucidaris tribuloides. The sequence goes on along the minus strand of JZLH01S0461990.1, from coordinate 23,382 downwards.
AAAACACAGAAACAGTGAGAAATATTTGTTTCAAGTTTTATGTAAACGGAATTGTCATTTTTTTTTCATGTATACTAAGTCTATGGTAAAACGGAATTTCCATTTTTCAGACAAGTTGAAACGGAATTCCAAATTTTTGGAAATGGAAAAGGCCTTTTTTTGAAACGGAAAATCACTGACCCTATTAGTGTAATTATCAACATATATATAATATAATATAACTCTGTCAACACACTGCCCACCAAAAATGCTATTTACAAACAATTGGCACCATGAATCTCCTGATCTAGTTACAAGAGGGTTTACAGAACGCAACACTGTTTTGACCACGTTTTGATAACAACCCTGCAGGGTGCACTGTCAATTTAAGCCTAACATAGATTTATCTTATTCATGACAAATCTGTTTTTCAACGTAGGCAATAATATCGTGTTATCAATGATATTTTACCCATGATAATCAAATGAGGTTTAGATCAATTATCGCCAACTCTAGTACACACTTACCGTCTGTGTAGGTGTCATAGTTTGTTTTCCACATCATCTTGGACACCGACGACACCACGCTCTGCTTCTTTCGGAATCGGTTGGCCACCTCGATGGAGTTCTTGATGAGACGGATGGCCTCCTGAATGTCCGAGGGGTCAAAGGTCATGATGGCCTGGAGATAGCCGATGGTGCCGTGGCCGAGGGCATGGTAGACGCTGGCATGGGACCTGACGAAGGAAAGTGTGAGTCAAAATTTCTTTATTTGCCACTACCACAAAGCCAGTGTTGATGCTCTTGATAAAAACACACACCAACAACAAAACATTAAAATACACACCTTACATTTTGGGAGACAATTCACTTTTGTTTCTATTTTTTGCACATTTCACTTATGTATTTTACCAGAATGTGCTCCTTTAAATATCAAATTGCTGCATTCTGTGTCATGTTTTCCCATTGAAGCTGGTTTCTTGATTGGTAGTGGCTTTCATCATAATTATACAATGAAATGAGACCCATGAAAAGGGACCAATTTTGATATCACACTGTACAGATCATCACATTTTTTTCACAGTGAATGCACAATGTTGTACAGCCACTTTTGTATTTGATCTTTTGGAATTGTCAAAAATTAACATCTTTGTCCCTATTTGTGCGTTTCCCTGATCTTTCTGTTTCCATTCAAAGCAACTTGCTATAAGACCGGAGTTCCCCTTTAATAGCAAACATGCCATTCTAGCTGTCTCTAATAACAGCATATTGGTCTTCTATGATCATTACAGCTGTGTAAACATGGGCTATATCGCAACAAGGGACAGTCCATGAGACTGGAATTATTACTACTAATTATGATAATGAATCAGGATTTTTTCTTTTTCTTTATGAGAGGGGGTTCCAAGTACACATTCGCTCCAGCAACACTTGCTCTGACCACTATTTCATTTTCATACACTAACCCAAACACTAACCCTGACCCTATTCTGAATTGGAAACCTAATGGCAACCTAACGTTAAGTCTTTGTCTTCTGAGATATTATCAATGGAGCAAACTATCGCTGGAGCAAATGGATCCAGGATCCACCAGTCAAATGCTTTTTAAGACTTGTGTTACAGTGGTCTCCTCTATACAGAGTGGATATGGAATGTACTGTAGATGGGCAATTCCATGATAAAGTGACAGTTTTGGAAAAGATCGAGTGTACAATAAGTGATAATTAAGACTTCCAAGTACCATTACAATAAACAAATTATCAAATATCCTCTCAAGGAAATAGACAGTAAAATTATTATACTGGACAGTAAATTTACACAGTGAATACACTGTATATTTTCAAAATTTCCCAAAGAGGTTTGTAACAAAGGCACAGTAATTTGCAACAAAATTGTATCCTATATGAATGTGTTACCAGAAATTTATACATGCAGATTTTTGTTGAGCTTATAAACATGGTAATGCAAATGTAATTTTATTTTATTATTGTTATCTGACTGGGCGTGACTTTGACAATAATTTCCTGTTGTACAGTCCAGATCACATATTTAAAACCTTTACCCTGTAAGTAATATTGCCCGACCGTGGAGAAAGGTCTGAACACTCTACAACGCTTATGGTGGTATGGGCTTTATTCCACATATGCACACGATGAAAAATGCCTCTGGCACAACTTCATAGCAGAGACTCAAAATATTACACATAATGTAGGGAGTTTAGTTACAACTGAACTGCGAGGCTTAATGCATTTAAACTAATGTTTCCACTTTACAAAAATCTGAGCTACATGATTCCACCATGCTACCTAGTGTGCTCGATACGGTCTAAAAATGAAGCCCTTAAAAATTGGCAGTTTAAATTGATCATTAAGTGCTTTAAAAAAGTGAAATCATTGAGAGACCATTTCAGCTTTCTCCTATAGACTGCTGTGTGCAAATTTCCTATCGGTGAGAAAAATTAATGGCCAATTGTATCTGCACTATGTACTATGACAGCTTAACTGTCCAAACTTTTGTGTTCTAGGGTGTTTATTGTCCATTCAAACACTGTCAGATATGTCAGATAGCAAAGTTCGACAATTTTTTAAACGGGGTCTTCCACAGTGTATATAGCATCTTAACTTACCATGGTTCAAAGATGGCCCTGGCCTCACTGAATTTATTATTGAGGAAGAATTCAAGCCACGTTTGTCTCTTCGATGGCTGTCGCTAAATCCATCTCACATCTGTCAAAAGAAATTGGATAAAATAAAATATCCAAATTGAGTGTTTAGGATGAAACCTGATAAAGTGGAAAATAATGATGCTTGAATTATTTTTTACGCATACATACATGTATACACACTTTCTTTCTTTAATGATATGCTACTGCAAGTGCAGTCTTGAAATGTCAATATTAAAAGCATAGTATAGGTGTAATCATTAAGAATGATTTACTCCTCAGGATATTTGCTTTTACATGTTAGAGGGTGGGTTCGGGAGATATGTACAATTGAAAATGCACATTCTGAAATATTCCATTTTTCTAAAGTCATAAAACACTGACAATTGGAGATAAAATTTACTGCTAACTAATAACATAATTATTATATTTTGTCATGAGAACATCCTTTCACAAAGAATTGAAGACAGTGGTTATAAGAGCAAGATCAATGTCTGAATTATGCCAAGAATTTAATTTTTTATAAAATGCTCTATATAGTGCAGCATGGTGCCTCCATGAGCTACATGTACTGTATAACGCTGAATATTTGAGTGGTTTTATTTTGTGAATTCGCGATTTACTGAACGCAAAAATTTTCACTTCCACAGCATTCTGTACAAAGTGAATGCAAATACAATAAAATCGCGAAAATATACCCTCGCGAATTCCCGTTTTGAAGCAAAATCGCAAAAAATATATGGATGCGAAATATTGGCGTATACAGTATTTAGTAGCTTCCATGGTTGATCCTAATGACTGATAATCATAGGTGTCAACACTCAACAACACATGGGGACAAAGGAACATGTTTCCTCACTTTCAAATGTGAAGGGACATCATATATCACAAATCCCTCCCATTTTTTTTTGAAGAAACACATCCTCATTCCCTGCATACATGTACATGCATATTTCAAAATTTTGTTGTCATGGTTAGAAATACTTTTTGTGAAGTTGTTGACAGTGACACCCTTGGCTGACACTATGTTGCACGACTCCAGGATTTTCGGGAGGTCGACTATCGGCCGATTCAAAAAGTCGCGACTCCGACTACTTTGCTGACTCTGGGCATTCAGTTCTGTCGCATGATAAATAGGTAAAAAGAAGCACACTACGGCTATTAACATGACTGTCTGTATAGTAAGTTAATGTTGAAAATTATTTTGAACTTAATGTTGTTTCAACTTTCACTGATTATGAACGTTCAAAAATGACTTCTGGTCATATTCGCACTCATTGTCATCGATGTTTGGACTGGTTTATATGGCATACTATATGTGATTACATGAGTCAATCTTCTAAAGTCGGGAGTCGTGACTCTCAAGGACAGTCACGACTCCGACTTTGGGCGACAAAGTCATGCAACTCTAGACACACATGTGAACCAATATGATATGTTGCATGCTTTCAGGTGGATCAGAGGAAATATGGGTGATCCGATCTGCTGATTACATTGATAATGAAACTGATCTACATTTTTTTATACAAAAAAACAACTTTTGGTTTCAATTCCCTTATATGTACAGTTACTTGAATTTTGTCTAGCAGACTGTGCAGAGAGAACACCGATAAACGCAATGAATGACACCAAACCAACTCTTGAGAGTAAAATGCATATGAACCAACCAGTACAGAAAGAAGACTTTTAACTATTTCCATCAGTGTCTTTTCTATAGCAGGTTTGACTGGCATGAACATACAGATACACTTCATTTCACACTAAGTTTATATTGAAAATAATTCAAGATAGATACATGAATCATCTAATCAGTTTGATGATAAGAAATGAGTAATGAAATGAAATTTCTACAAAATACAGCCCATATGAGTTCAGTACCGAACACTAAATAATAAAGTAACTACCCACCCAACAGTCAAGACATTACAAATACACTTGACTTGTAGTAAATTTCACTTATAAAAATGGCACAATTGAATAAAACCACTAGACCAAAGACAGCCCTGAAACAAAACAAGAATAATATTACAAATTCAACACGAAAACGGACAAACTTGGTCTAACCACAAATGCACAAATGGATTCATGAACTGACACATTGAAAGAATACACGTGTGATATCAATGTTACACGCAACATAGGAAATCAAACTTTATGAGATACTTAAAGATAACTCATAAAACAAACTGATAACATCAAATAATATTGATAGAAAAAAACAGACAGACAACACCCAGACACTCACACTGAGTCAGCACCCAAAATAAACTTGCCAGTTATGTCTTGAGGTTACGATTTACAGGGTCTAGAAGTAAAGTATTTTATGAAAACTGAATGAACTTTATATGAATTTCTTTCAACTTTCTTAAATTTCTACCACAGTTGTAAGGGTACCTTATGGCTTGTTTATCTAAATGTCCGACAGACACAATTGTTTAAATGTAATACTCATGTACATAACTCCTATCTATGCCAGTCACATAGAACTCCAGGGGGGGTGGTGGGAGTGGGAGGATCCATTATTTATTAAGGTCCTCTGCAATCCAAATGTATGTTGACTTCTGTTGATGCCTAATTGGTATGTAATCAACCAAATCACTAAATATTTCATGAAAATATTCATCATACATGTATATTTTTAAATAAATTCAAAACATTTCGCACCCTGCTAAGCCCAACCTCTGCAAAATTTCCTCGCAAATCATCTTTATTCATATTGGCATGCGACATCAATCATCGTGTATCCTTGAAGGTAAACAATAGACAAAGTTATTTCCTTCACATACTTTGCTATATTACTACAAACACTGCCTACTATGCTTGCACGACTTCAGCCATTTTAGAGAGTCGACTAGTCCCCACCAATGTCGCGACTGCCAACTACTTAGTCCGACTACGTGTTTCCACACTCTTGCGTGTTCAAGATTGATGGTGTGGTGACATGGGTCGCATCGAGTTCGCACGTATAACGGCAACACATGTATGAAAGCATGCACGATATAGGCTGATACCAAGTACATTTTGGGGCATTTTTCGTTTTGATTGGCGATCGAAGAAGATTAGGGGATTTCAATTCTGTCACAAAGGTAAATAAATGATTGATTAGTCTGTCAATTTTACGTCTTTGACTCAGGTTTTAATACAAATTAACATGGATTAAAAGTCGACTATTGAACATTCCGATAGTCGGAGCTCGCGACCCGTGTTAGCAGTTCGCGACACGAACTTTCGCGACTTAGTCGTGCCAATCACTACTGCCCTACAAAATGTTTTGTTGGCAAATGTTCTTTCTACATAGCAGATGACTATTATGATTCAAAGACTGCAAGAGGGTATGTGTGAAAATATGATGTCTATTAGCAGGTATATACGTGTACATAGAGTCAAATAGGCAAGAGAATGTGAAGGTACAAATCTGTCTATTGTTTTAGTTCACAGACGTTACTACAGGATGAGTGATGTCACACTGAAGATATGAAATAAAGATGATCGGAGGAAATTTTAAGTGTGGCTAGATGGTACAACAAATGTTAATGAAAATTGTTTTAAAATATATAACATACTTCATGAAATTCTAGATTGGTGATGTACATGTCCATACAGTATACATCAAGCATCAACAACTTCACAAAGTCAACTTACATATAATCAGCAGAGGCTCTGTATTGTGAATAACATGCCATGGAGATTAAACCACTAATAATTCCTTGTTTACAGGACGAATTTTATATTTCGCGGTTCATATTCTGACTTAATCACAATGTTAGACTACATATATATTTGGGCTGGGTGGGTCTTTGAAATTGAAATATGTTATCAAAATTAAAATCATCTCATGGTTAAAGATGATGATGAATGATCAGATGAATGTCTACATCACAAGGACAACATGAACCAATAAAGTAACAAGAGAACAACCATTATGACTAAAACCCTGTAAACGATACCATAATTGCCTAAGTCAGCAGTGAAAATTTTGAACGATGATTCACCATCTGGCTTATTAGAAGGAATTTGGCATGTTTTTAAATTTTGCCTGAATACATAGACCATTGAGCAGCAAGAAATAAGAACACCCAGTTATGGTAGATATCCCCTCAATATACCACCTTTGAGATCCTAAGAATTTGATGACAAAAAATAATATTTGATTTACCTGGTAAAGACATTGATTTATATACCTAGCCTACTCGAATCGTGCATCAAACAACGTCAAACACTTTTTTTTTTTACTAGGATCCATTAAATCAAACTAGTCGTCACTGATTCTCATGTCGAAACTCCAAACTCAAATAAACCAACAATATTCAATGCGCATAAAAAAAAAAAATCATGTTTTCATCTTTGCACAAGGTCATGCAACATAATTACAAAACTGTCCACACAAAAATAGTCACATGTTTACAGCATTCCACAACTTCACAGGTACACACACACGTACTAACCAGAGAGAAAAAAATGGAAACCGGTACCAATAACTCCAATCCACAATTATACAAAGCGATTCAACTATACTCTCCTTGGGCTGCTACGAGTACGCACTGCAATAAATGATGGCAAGTAATGATTGATAAGACAAGAATAATGCAGTGAAATCGCCAAGTCAGAGAAAAGCACACCAAATTATATTCAGATCACATGACAAACACTCGCTTGTCGTTCATGCTAGCCCTAGGAAAAAAAGTACCTCGAATATGTGACCGATAAGCACGTATATCGTCAGCAACGCAAATTTCGTACCATTGGTGCTATGACTGTCCTAACTGTAATATGCAGTTTTATTCGTTTTGTACCACCCTACAAATCATATTAATATCGGTTATATGGTTAGTGTTGGTAATAGGCTGAAGTGATGTACATTAGGGGCAGAATTATGCAATCTGGCATAATTTATGGGATTCAATGGCCATGCAATTACTCAATGTTTGTTCCATGCCAAAAGTGTTTTACACAGTACAAGCATTCAGTAATCAGTATGTAATGTTGTTGACATGACTGACTGTCAAACAGGATACTAATGAGGATTACAATTCACTGATTTGTAATGACAGAGTGGCTCTAAAAGGTAATAATATCAGGTGATACTTGCAGAACAACATACTTTGAAAAAAAAATCACTACAAAACCAAATTTGGTACTCAGTCTGAAAAATAACATTGCCACAGACAAGAATACTATACGCCATCTATGAACCTTGTAAAGATAGGAGCGAGAAAACTCGTTGTTTAAATTGAGTTAACCAGAACTGTTAGACTTTGAATTTGAATTATGTACTAAGTACAGACAAACCATCTAACGAGTCTACTATCTTACGGTTAGACCTTACAGGCATGTGTGAAATTTATTTAGCAATTTAAAATGTGGTACATTTAGGCCCTACTATATTAAATGATGAACATGGACAAATTTATCATTACAGTACATGTAAACCAGGCAGAAAATGATTCACGACCAATACACTAATTACTGAAAAAAAACTGTACTCGAACTAAATTGAAGTCTGCACACAGATCTAATCATCGACCTACAAAGCTACAGTACAAACAGTCCTAACTGGTCATTACTCAAATGGTGCATTTCTTAAATTCCTGGTAATTTTATATCCTCAGATTTCATACACATGTCCTTCCTCATAAGGGCATGAGGTGACATTTCGCTGTGCCGGGAGGGGTGCAAATGAGATTACCTGCCTTAAATCTCTACATTTTAATT
>JZLH01S0461979.1:26935-41656 GCA_001188425.1 Eucidaris tribuloides | reverse complement strand
GAGATAGAGAAAGAAGCTTCTCTACAGCCTTCAACTTTAGAAAATGTTTGAATGTCGGACATGTAATCATCCTTGTGTCTATACTCTAAATCCAATTGAAACTTCTTAGACTTAGGAGAAGCTTCTTTCTCTCTCTCTTTCGCTCCCTTTGTTGGAAAAAAGACAAATAAACCCAGTCTTGCAGTTTTAACAAATCTTGTCTTTTATTCAAAGATAAAGCCATTGTCTAACTTAAGTCTGATCTTTTGTTTCCACTGACTGTGTTGTGCCAATTAAATATCAGTGGATTATGGTCCATTTTTGCAATTTTTACTTTTGCACCTTGGGGGGATAAAAACGCATGTGATCACTCATGCATAAAATTTATCTTCAAATTACCCTCACGGACTGAAAGAGAATTAAATTGCCTTTAATTTGATATATAATTCATTGATTTTTATTAAAGTTATATATTTCAAATGTGAACTTGAAAAAGTGTTTACTTTCTTTTTTTACTGAGTGTATTTGTAAGATAGCCACACAAAAGAATAAATATTTCTAGATGCATTTCATATGCATTACACATACGCACATATAAATTGATCTTGTTGAAACGTACGCGTTGAAAGTTGTATTAGGTGTTGAAAACCTATTTGCTACATCTAGTATTCGGTTGATTCGTGTAAAATTCCTACGGGTTGTTATGCCGGGGACTAATAGAGAAAATGATATGATTACAAGTATTTATTTTTTCTCTCTTTAGCCATTGTCAATTCACTGCTGGATGAAGACCTCGGCATAATCTCTCCAAGTTTCTCTGTCTTTTACACCAGTTGGTTTCATTCCAGAATCGCTCCATCTGTTTCTTTGCCTGCCTTCCTCTGTTCCCCTTCCCCTTCAGAGGTAAAGGTGGTTACAAGTTTTGCACTCTTTTTGATGAAAGAAATATGAGTTCGCACCACTTTTGTTCTCGCTCTTCTACAGTTCTAGAGCCGTCGTTTCTTTAGCAAGAATGTCGTGCTTTATCATGGATAAAGGCCTAGGTAATATCTACCTAATATCCTATTTTCACCGAGGACATGCACACGGTTTTGAAACAAAACGGGCCGTGAAAAAAATTTCCGCTGCAGGGCGAACCTACCCCACCCCGGGGCAAGTTCGCCCGTTAGACGGGGCGATTTCGCCCATAAGGAAAACAGTGATATATAAAATATAGATATACAAAATATAATATTCCAAATATTTTGTAAAATAGGGCATTTGTTAACATTTGTTTCGATGGAGGATTCTTTAATATGTTAACATTATCATATGCATTTGTTGTTGACTTGTATGAAATCATGCAAAGTGATTCAGCAATCAGCATTATCTACATAGTAAATAATCTGCTTCCTTATTCAGTGGTTAACGTGTAGAGCTCCATGGGCGAACCTGCCCCGTCGCAAAGGGGGCGAACTTGCCCCACGGGCTACGATATTCTTTTCTCATGTTCTACGCAAAATGTACAACCTACATTGAAGTATCAACGGCATTTTTCAAAAGGCTAATATCACACCTTTCTAATAACAAAACGTATTATTACTACATTCCTGAATGTCTATAAAAAATACAAGAAAACTGAAATATTTTTTTTTACTCAAATGGCCTCAAAACGGATAATTCACCGTAAGTTTCTGGGATTCCGAGCACATGACCTCTCGCCACCGTATGTTGTTAACTAGGGGTAGGTTGTCATTACATCATCAGCGAAACTTACATCCAATCACAGCAAAGGGGAAAATCACGTGGTGGGCGGACTCGCCCCACTCTCCCCCTACTATTGTTTGATTCATGTTAAACTGCCACTGGTTGTTATGGGACTGATAGAGACATTTTCATGATTACAAGCATTTCTCCCCCATTTTTGAAAAACTTAGTCTATACATCTAGTATTTGTTTAATTCATGTAAAACTGGATGTTATGGGACTGATATAGAAAATTTCATAATGGCCGGTATTTCACCCTTTTTTGTGAAATCGTAGTCTTTACTTCGACTAGTTTTGTTTGATTAATGTAAAGCTGGTACAGGTTGGTATCTTAATGACACAGAAAAATCCATGATTGTCGATATTTCACGCTTTTTGGTGAACGTAGTCTTTACGTCTAGTAGTTAGAGTTTTGTTTGATTCATGTGAAACTGCTATATAGGGTTTTATGGGTCTGACAGAGGCAATCTTATTGCTATAAGTATTTTAATCCTTTAAGGAAAAATAGTAGCACGTGTGCTCAGGAAAACATGTCCAGAAGGCAAACTAGGCCATAAGTATTGATTCTTAACGCACATACAAAATTTCAAACTAAAAATCAAAATAAAATATTAAATCTATATTGGCAGCAATACATGATACAGTCTATAATCACTCCCTGTCTTTTCATATCAATCTAAAATGCAAATGCAAAAGACAAAAAATACAGTCATGACAATTTTCGTAAAAAAGTCTATCAGGATGGAATGATATAATTTCTTATTGTGCATATTATACTGATAACGGCAAGTTAAATGTAAAATAGTGTATCGTGCATATAATAAAGTACGATGCTACGGCCTGATAAGAAGTAAACAAACAATTGAATTGATAACATCGTAAAATAAGAAACATAATTTCTCAAATAATTGGGCATAGCCCTGAAAACGATCAGCCAGTAGTTACACTCGTCATCAGTAGCCTTGGTGTGTCACAGATGGAAAATAAAAACAGGGGCGTAGGCTGGTTTGGGCATGGAGAGGTGCACATCTTGCGGAGGTGGAACTAACTTAGTGTGGGGAGGTGCACATCTTAGGGAGGTGGAACTAAAGTTGAGAAAAATCAGGCGTTGAAAGCAGAAAAGGTGGTGAAAATTTCTTTTTGCTTGCCAGGGCGGAACTCCTTTGGCTCTGCGGGAGGGGGGGGGGTGCACGTGCACCCAGTGCACCCCCAGCCTACGCCCTTGAAAAATAGAATCCGTGTCTGATCATAAATCGGACGTGAAAACAAAAACGTAGATTGATTTTTTTTACATATGTGCGCCCTCAAGGGCTTTACATATTGCCTCGCGTGATGGCGCTACACTTTTTTTGGCAATTCGAGAAATGAATGACAATTATGTGAGGATACATACAATTAAAATGTTATAATGAAATGACAATAGAGCACAGTGAAGAGAAAAGAAGAAGACACCTGTTGGTAGTATCTGTGCCCGAAAAGCAGTTAAGTTACAGCTTCAAGTCCCGTTGAGCCAATCTTTTTTCCAAGTCAATGTAAATAAAAAGATCCAGCAGTTATTCTTATCAGCCCCTTCCATGATATAAACGTAATCAGAAAATGTCGCCATCATTTTGTGCAGCAACGTAGCGTTCAAACAAAGTAAAAGATTACTACTACTACTACTACTACTACTACTACGACTACTACTACTACTACTACTACTACTACTACTACTACTACTACTACTACTACTACTACGACTACTACTACTACTACTACGACTACTACTACTACTACTGCTACTACTTCTACTACTATTAGGCCTACTACTACTACTACTTTACTACTACTGGTACTACTTCTACTTCTACTACTACTACTACTACTACTACTACTACTACTACCTCTACTACTACTACTACTACTACTACCACTTCTACTACTATTGGTACTACTTCTACTGCTACTACTCCTACTGCTACTACTACTACTACTACTACTACTATTTCTACTACAAGGCCTACTACTGCTACTGTTAATAATAATATTGATAACATTTTTTTTTTTACCTAAAAGGTTATATCCATGTAGACTGCTCTACCATCGGGCTCTGCATGACATAAATATTATTGTTATCCTTCTTCCTTCTCTATTCTAAATCAGAATGCCGAGCACCTGGCTAGAAAGCAGAAGGCACCATTCTTAAAATTCTTTGTTATGATCCAGCCGGGGCTTGCACCCGCGAACTTCAGATTTGTGAGACGGACGCCTGAACCAGCACTAGGCCACGACGATCGAGAATGTTGATATTTTGCCAGGCCGTAAATCTTTGTATAGAAGCAGAAAAATATACAAAATCATATTTTTTCCTTACATTTCTACCATTCAGTTCCATAATTTCAGATCAAAATCCTTCTTGAAACTGATTTTAATTTATTTTCGTATTTTTTATGTGAAAAATCTAACATTGTGTTCAGTATAGACCAACGAACACTGAAAAACATTCGTCCTCCATACCTGGGACGAGTCTCAGAGTATGATGACAGATGTTTAGTTTAATTTACGCAAATGCCTCTGTTACATGCTATTCTGTACTGTTTTGTAAATCTTATAAATACTCAGGGAATTCCTGTCCATGATTATAAGGACACTTTTAATGACCGCAGCTGTTTCCCATCAATGAAAAACTAATGATAATAGTTTTGATGTAGATAAACATATCGCAGTAACCTCAACATATCTGGTGTATTACTGAGTGACTCGACAATTAACCTGTTGGAGACTAAGTATGAAATATCTCGTGCTGTGGTATATGAAGAATGTGTTATTGGGAAATAAAGTCGTCTCCAACTGGTTAACATTGGAAACAGTTGCGTCAATTCATTCCAAAGAATTTGGGGGAGGGGGTGATGGGGGGGGGGGTAGACGGGAAGGGGGTGACCACGGCCAACTGCAAAAGAAAGAAGAAAATGTATGTGTGTGTGTGATGGTGTGTGTGTGTGTGTGTGTGTGTGTGTGTGTGTGTGTGTGGTGTCGATGGTGGTGATGTGTGTGTGTGTTGTGTGTGTGATGTGTGTGTGTGCTGTGATGGTTGTGTTGTGCTGTGTGGTGTTGTGTGGTGTGGATGTCGTGTGTGGTGTGCTGTTGTGTGTGTGTGTGTGTGGGTGTGTGATGTGTGGTGTGTCGGCTGTATGGACTGAATGATAGTGATGTGTGTGTCGATGTGTGTGCTGTGCTTGTATGTATGATGTGTGTGCTGTGTTGTGTGTGGGTGGGGGGGTGGTGGGTGGGGGGCTCTTCTCTCCCACACACCCACACTTCCTCGGTTGGATGTCGCCATATTATTTTTCCTTGGGTGATAGGTGTCATTTATTCTGATCCGCTTCTCGAGTGATAATTTACCCTCCAAAAATGTTTGAAATATAAATGTGTGTGTGCGTGTGTGTGTGTTGCGTGTGCGTATGGTGTCTTATGAGTGGTATATGTGTGTGTTGTGTGTTGAGTGTGTCTGTGTGTGTATATTGTGGTGTGTAGTTGTGTGTTGTGATGTTGTGGGTGGGTGTTCGTGTGTGGTGTGTAGGTGTGTGGGGTGGGGAGGGGGACCCCCCTTCCTCAATGATGTATCCACCAATCTTTCTCCCAAATAATCATACATAGTGGGGATTGCACAGCCAAGTTGTGAAATGAAAATAGATCTCTACCTAAGATTTTTTTGGGGGAGGGGGCGGGTCTGGTGTGAGCGTAGTTTTAAAATATTTCAACAATCTGTTTTAACTGTTATAAAGAAGTATGGAAGTATCAGTTTGACAAAACGATATAATAACTGTTCTATTTTATTATATTTGTGTATTTTGCAGAAGTGTGTGAGTGAACTTGAGAACATAATGATTGCCCCACCCCGGGGGGGGGGTAATTATAGTGATTACAAGCGGTATATCACCACAGGAACTGGTGAAAGATAATTCCCGTTCTATAAGGATAAAGGTCACGTGACTGCAATAATATCCTTCAGTCGCTGTCATAGCAGTATAGAGTGTAAAGACATGGTAATTTCCACTTCAATATGATGTGAACATATGCGAATGGGATGGCTCTGTACGTGAAGCAGAAAGAAAATTCGCTCTACCATGATGAATTTTCACGCACTATACCGGACTTTCTTTCTTACAACATCAGCGATCTAGTAATACAAATACGTGCCTCCCTTTTTTAGTTTCGTTTTTCGTCATTTTTTGTTCTATTTACCTGTCAAACGCACTCGGGCGTTAGCAAAACTGGAGAGGTTATATAAAGTTTATTGCGTTTAACGGCATCGATTAAACCCACTCTCTCTCTTCAACCCTACAAGGACATACTGGTATTCGTCATGGAGGCATGCAGAAACGAGTTTTTAATAGCCAAGTTTGGTTTCAGCGGAGCTTCTCCCGATGACTTCACCCGATTTCAGGTTTGTTTATTTGTTTGTTTGTTTTATTTCCCGTAATCACAAATAAACGTACAATACATAATAGCAAAAACTATTTGCAGTTTAAAATATGGTATAACTACGGCGGATGTATCATTTCATCGGCAATTGCAGAATGTCGCTGTTCTTCCATGGTGTCTGAAAAAAATATAAATGAACAACCAACACAAAACAATACGCAAAACAACAACAACAAACAACAACAAACAACAACAACAACAACAACAACAACAGCAACAACAACAACAACAACTACTACTATTACTACTACTACTACTACTACTAATACTACTACTTCTGCTACTTCTCTACTACTATTATTCTACTACTACTTCTACTACTACTACTACTACTACTACTGCTACTACTTCTACTGCTACTACTGCTACTACTTCTACTACTACTACTACTGCTACTACTACTACCCCTACTACTAGTAGTAGTAGTAGTACTACTACTACTACTACTTCTACTACAACTACTACTACTACTACTACTTCTACTACAACTACTACTACTACTACTGCTGCTACTACTATTACTACTACTATTACTATTACTACTATTACTACTACTACTACTTCTACTACTACTACTACTACTACTTCTACTACTACTACTACTTCTACTACTACTACTACTTCTACTACTACTATTACTACTACTACCGCTACTATTAGTACTACTCCTACTACTCCTACTACTACTACTACTACTACTACTACTACTACTACTACTACTACTACTACTACTACTACTACTACTACTACTACTATTACTACTGCTGTTACTACTGCTTCTACACTGACAGCAAATTTTAAGTAAGCTAAACAAAATATATAAACAATCAGAACTTTGTGCTAACAGACAGCATTAACAACAACTATAACTATAGGGAATTGACGTTGGCTGACGAATTTGGAATCATTTAACTGAATGTCCTTGGGGAAATAGCTACAATTTCTTCTTCAATTTACTTCTCTATGTTTTACACAGAAAACTACATATTTATATAAATACAGTATCAAAGAAGAACCCAGTGTGAATTAGGGACTATAAAATAGAATGCCCAATAACTATAACTTGTGATGTGTGTTTGTGTGTTGGTGTGTGTGTATGTGTTTGTGTTTGTGTGTGTGTGTCTGTGTGTGTGTATGTATGTGTGTGTGTGTGTGTGTGTGAGTGTGCTTGTATGTGTATATATGTGTGTGTGCGTGCGTGCGTGCGCGCGCGCGTGTGTGTGTGTGTGTGTGTGTGTGTGTGTGTTTGTTTGTATGTGTGTATGGGTGTGTGTGTGAAGTGTGTGAATACAGACGGGGCATTCCAAATTTGGTCTAAATTTGTACATCAAGTGGTTTGTGGTTACCAGTATTTGGATCGAATCAAAAGCATCTTGCAGTGTTGAAGTCGAGTTCACATTATGTCAAGTCCGAGTCCGCAGTTAAAGAAATCATTGCCATTCATGTTACATTGGGACTCGACGTCGAGTCCGAGTCCGAGTTCACTAAATTTGGACTCGAGTCTAGACTCTTCTACAACACTGGCGTCTTGGCTTACTTGATCAGACCTTGACTGCTCGTACAATATACGTCTTCGGTTCGAGTCCAAAAGATGGTGTTTGTGTCCTTGAGCAAGGCATTTATTTCTTATCCTCAGCGGTGGCGCCACGATGGCGGGGGGGGGGTGGCAGAGGCGGGTGACCGCCCTGTTGTTTATCAAATTAATGAAAATGTCGGGATTTAACTGTTTTTCGAAAAATTTCTTCCGCCTATGTGTTATTGCATTTGGCTAGTAACCTTTTCTGGGGGGGGGGGGGGGCCGACAGGCAATTTTGTTTGTCGTCGACGCCCCTGCCCCCCCCTAAACGCGCCGGATGTTTTTATGGCTTGTAATTGTGGCTATCCTGAGAAAAAAAGGTGGCAGTCAAAAATGGTTTTCACCGTCGACGGCCCCCTGCCTCCTGCTTGTTGGATGCTGTTTGGCTTGCAATTTGGCTAGTGAAAATAAAATGGCAGGCAAAAATTTCCTTACGGATTTCTCCTCTCCTACGATTTTACCCTGTCGCCGCCCCTACTTATCCCCAGTCATATGGATAGGACGTACAGCCGGTGATCCCGTACTTCAAAACGTGAAATAACTGGACACACTTCACTGAAAACACTTCAACACGTAAGAAAGAGAGAAATAAAAACCTGGATACACTTCAATGAAAACACTTAAAAGCAGAGCGTCTCGTTTGCACGCTTGAAAAGTAAGATTGTGGATATACACTGGCGGTGTTAACTTCATAGAAGCTAGAAATTTAGCTTAAGAGGTGTAGTCACCGTTAGACTTTGATTTAAATTATTGTGCCGTAGAGACAAAAAATTCTAGTAGTCGATGAAGTTTTTGTGTTACCATACTGTACATTCAGTCATAATGTAATCCATATACGAGTATTACGCTTCAAACACTGAGGTGTTAGATTAAATACACCAAGGGTGTTGCACGATATGAATACCGGAAAAGTGTTGATTTTGATTTTTAACACCCATGGTGTTAAAGCCAATGCTCTTGGTGATTCAAATAATTCGTTTGGTGTTCAAATAACACCCGTGGTGTTAACATTTTACCCCACGTCTGCTATATTGTGCAACACCATGGGTGTTAAATTTAACACCCCTGTTTTTACAGTGTACTGTACTATGCACCAAAGAGTTAAAATGACATGGATGAATGCAATTTTATATCACTTTGTTACACCTTTTCCGTGGAATTACACTTTGATACATCAATTCTTGTATAACTTCATAATTAAGAATTGGAAAAAAAGTTAAAAAAACCCCGTAATATTCAACATATCTGTTAATTGCGTTTTGGTGCCATTTTTACTTTCAAAACATAAAGAAACACAAAAGAAATTAGTTGAATTTGTTTTTAAATAATGAAACGTAAGTTGCATGCCATACATGAGCCCATAAAAGGAAAAACAATAATTGTCAGTAATTCTTATTTTTAATTATATGCAATGAAAAAACAGTGAAACATCAAAAAATGACGTAAATGACCTTAAATTGTCGTTGCTATGGAAACAGGATTTCACGATTAACCCGAAATTATATTCATTAATATGTTCACCACAAAATTTTAGGAAAAGTTACCAAGTTTGATTGAATTTCATCAAGAATTGTGGAAGTGGTGAAGTTCAGGGTTACGAAACTGACGAATATTGTCACAAATACCGGTCTGGGTAATTGATAGTGAATCCGGTACTCAATGTACAAACACGCGGTTCATTGATAGTGAAATAAACAATCCGTTTTCGTTTTGCACTTTTGTTTTTGATCAAAATTGCCTGTACCTCCTTAAAAGAGATGCCACTCTTTAAGAAAAAAAAATTGAATCCACCGCTGCGATGCATTATCGCAAAACTCCTGTAAGTTTCCAATCATACTTTTTTGCTACTTCGTTTGTAAACCTTCGTTCTCTGATGTGCTTGCTTAATTTGCATGTCGGTGTGATGGAGAGGGCGTGTATGTGATGGTGGTTAGGCTGTGGGTGGGTTTGGGTGTGTGGGCACACGTATGTGGTGGTGATATGTGGGTGTGGTTTTTGGTGTAAAAAGGGTTGAGGATGCTAATGAGGTCGAAATATTTCGCAATATCCGTAAAAAAGTATCAACAAATATGGGCCTCCGGGTACATCTCGAATGAAATCAAAATCTACTCACGTCAAGTTCTAAGGTTATTGCACACAAACACAAATACACATACACATATTCATACATATATACATATATATATATATACATATATACATACACATACACATACACATACACATACACACATACACAATCACATACGCATACTCAAACACACACACACATACACACATACTTACATTTTGTTTTCAGCAATTTTTTATTCATGATTCCATGTATTAAGCAAAATAAAAAAAAACAAATATACAAACCTTTACAATCATTTGAAGCTGCAACAATAATATCGTAGGCCCACATTCACACCCACCCATCCACCCAACAACACACACCAACACACACACACACACACACACACACACACACACACACACACACACACACACACACACACACACACACACACACACACACACACACACACACACACACACACACACACACACACACACACACACACACACACACACACACACACACACACACACACACACACACACACACACACACACACACACACACACACACACACACACACACACACACACACACACACACACACGATGATGAACCCGATGTTTTCAGTGTCTGTCTGTCTGTTAGTCAGTCTACATTAAAGGCCATAAGGTGTCACCAGGTACTTGCCAATAACGGCCTTATAAATGTTAATTATTTTGCTGTTCAAAATTTGTAGATATCTATGTGTGAATCATCGAAAACATTTCTTTACGATGTATTGAACGTCACACAGAAACTTTGATTTTAAACACAAATTTTCAACAAACATCTAAATGTCGAAAGTTGTTTCAAAGTAAGCTGGACATGTAGTTCCCTGTAACAACTGAAGGATTTATAGAATCTGTTAATCATTATTACCTATTCTTCCTGAGCTAACAAGGAAATTAAAGGTCAAACCTTGTCAAACCAGCCGTGGTTGTTTTTTTTAATCACAAATATATAATTCGACAATCGCCATAATCTTGATGTTAACCTTGGTTCTAACGAGTTAACTTGCCAGCAATAATACCTTGGTTTAAAGGAAGAGCATTGCTTTTGCATGCCTGAAAAATTACATTGCGTTAATACATTGGTGTATGGATGAAAATAGTATTCAAGACCCTGTAGGAAAGTATAGGAGTTAGAAACCCAGTTTGGTTAGAATTACGATGACCATTAGATTTTCATTCTAATTGAACTATCGTAGTGACAAAAATTTTACTAGTTTGCTAGTGTTCTTTCATATACGTGGAATTTATTTAACATTTACAAATGTGCATGTGCCATAATTGCATTCACAAAAATGATAAACTTGATGCATACATCTCGTTCAAAGTACTAGTAAGAATAGATCAATACAGTCATGAAGACTAAAAAAAAATAAAAAAATAACTGACTCGGTTTACTGAGCTTCATATGGAGACTAACAATCAGTTAATGTTTGATGGATTTTTCAAAAGTTTGGGTAATTTATGAACTTCAGATTTTACAGACATGTCCTGCATATCCAAATATGTCATATTTTTCCAATTATAGACAATAGTTAAGCTTTTTTGTTTTGTTTTTAATACTTTGTTTCACTTAAATTATATTGATTTTATTATCAGACACTAAAAGCATATCATGAACCAACTGCGTATTGTTATTTTAACATATATGTATTTATAATTATGATTATTATAAGTTGTCGACATTATATTCACTTAATCTACTGTTTTATATTCTGTAAAGCCTTTCCTTGTATTTTGTTATATTTTTGTTATGTATTTGGAATAGGAATAAAATGAAATGAAATATAAATAGCTTCAGGACATGGGTGATGTATTGTTGTGCTGCTGAAGGGCTGCAAAAGAGATCCTTTCCCTTCAATTTGTGTATGTATGTATGTATGTATGTATGTATGTATGTATGTATGTATGTATGTATGTATGTGTGTGTGATTGTGTTTTGTGTGTGATGTGTGTTTTGTGCGTGTGTATGTTTTGTGTATGACTGCTTTGTATGCTTGTGAGTGTATGAGCGTTTCGTTTATGCCTCCAAAAGCTGCTCGAATCATAAAAATTATGTCTCGGCTCTATGGACATCGTGTGTATTATGCAATGCATTTGCACCTGCCGAACGGCAAGAGATAAAACAATCTACATCGGTTTTACCACAAATTACAGGGTCACGCAGTGGGTTAAAGCCACAGACTAACAATGACAGCAGTTTAAAAAAAATGTGAGCTACATAATCCCCCATGCTCTAAATGTCTCTTATAAGGTCTAAAAATGATGCCCTGAAAAAACACACTATATTTCAATATGATGATTTAGTGCTTTAAAAAGTAAAAATCTACAAGCACTCAAGTTGACCAGACTTACCTGCCCATTTCCTCCCATAGACTAACTGGGTGTAGATCTAGGCTATTTTATACTCCACCGGAGTGGAAATTGTTTATGCATGCATATCTTGCCAGTGGCAACATAACTATCCAAACTTTTGTATTCTAGGGTGTTTAGTTGTTTATTTAAACACTACTAAGTAGCTCAGATATAAATGTTTGACAGTTTTCTTGAAGCTCCACAATGTCAGCCTATAACTTTAAGGAAAAATCGTCCTCACGTCATCAAAAGGGGTTTCGTAAACTATTTTAGTCATTGATGATTAAGAGTATTTTTCCTCTTTCGGTTGTTTTTCTTCCTTGATTATCCATACGCGTTTCACTTTGGCTTCAAACGGGATTTACATTGCCATGGACTTACTGTCATTTCATTTCCCCCTGCGCTTCTATATCTTCCTGTAATTGTTAAGCGATACCTATGTAGATCCTGCTGTAATCGAACTTATACCGGAAGTGGTATACCGGGCCATAGTTCAATCTCACTTCCGGTGACTATACCAGGCAACCAGGTGTTTTTGGTTTTTTTTTTTTAGTTTTCACAGCAGGACATTTTATTCCGATGAGGTACACATTTGATTTTGCCCATGGCTGCTTTTTATTAATATATTTGCAACGTAAGTCACTACTACAGGCGTAGCACGGGAGAGCAAAGAGGGCCGTACCATTCGCCCATAAATTTGACTTGATATTATATTCCTTTCCATCGTAAATACAAACATAACTGCACAAAACATAGTACAAATATAGATTGATAGATACAAATAAGCCATTTACACATTAATACAAACACAATTTAACCAAAATAACTCATAGATGCATGGACATTTTTACATAATTATTTTAACATAAACAAACTCGAAACGAGGCAAAAATATAACAAACAAACAAGGAGAGGATAATTTTGACGGATCCTCTACAAAGCTATTCTAGATTTTGAGGAACCCTCGAAAATAAAAGTTTGTGATATTGTAAGATATGGTTTGTCTACGTTTAGGAAATAAAATAAAAAAACAAACACAGAAAAAAAACCCAGAAGGGAACTATTGAGGTAACATTTAACTGGGTGCCTGGTTAAATTACTATATTTAATCAAGAAAAGTTGGACAATTGTTCTTCTTCTAGAAACGTACACTAGTTAAAGGGTTATTCCTGTAAGTAATGTGATCGGCAAGTCAGAAAAAGAAAAGAACAAATTACATACATGCTAACGAAATAAGGTAGAATTTTGTCCACGGGTCAAGACACCTACGGTAGATGACACCCAGAGATTCATTATTATATTATTGTGCCTTTCGTGCTTGTGTTGTGTCCCCTCCCTCCCCCTTGAAAACTCCTGGCTACACCAATGTTCAGTCCAGTTTCAGTTTCAGTCCATAAGATTAAAATAATTAATGATAATGATAAACAAAATAATAAACAATAAACTATGTATCAGTTAATAACCTAATTTAAAGAAGGAAGTTTCATGTATCAGTTAATAACCTAATTTAAAGAAAGAAGTTTCATGTATCAGTTAATAACCTAATTTAAAGAAGGAAGTTCAGAGAATACGGTATGTGTTCATACACCTATCTTTGTTTTGATCAGTAACCTTCTGCCATTACTCGATTAATTTATAACCATCGTCGAAACTGAAATGATATAAAGTTATAAAAATACACCCCATGTGACTTCTAGCAAAACAATTTCTAATAATCGAAACATTTGACAACAAAGCTCTCACAGCATTAACCTTGGAGAGTGAACTGGAATATATCGCAGTTTAATCCACAAGGGAATTGCGTGCAATCATGGTATTTCCGTTTGAAAAAAAGAGTTAATCCAAATGTTAATGTGCTTTTTATGGTGAAAAAGCGATGTTCACGAATTTCGATAGGTCGGAAAACAGATAATGCCTTAAAGTGATAAGCTAACATTGTGGAGCTTCAATTTAAAAAAAAGATTGTCAAACTTTGATATCTGAGCTATATAGTAGTGTTTGAATGGACAAATAAACACTCCAGAATACAAAAGTTTGGAAGTTTATGCTGCCAATGGCAAGATATGAATGAATAAACAATTAAAACTCGGGCGAGTAAAAATAGCCTAGATCTACACACAGTAAGTGTATGGGAAGAAATGGGGAGGTGAATCCGGCCAACTTACAATTTTCACTTTTTTAAAGCACTAAATAATCATTTTGAAATACAAGTTTGTCAGGGCTTCATTTTAGACCTTATCAAAGACACTGGTAACATGGGGAATCATGTAGCTGAGATTTGTTTTTCTTGTGGTAAATGTTAGCTTATCACTTTAAATTTGTGGTGTCGTGGTGTACAGGAGTATAAATTGTTCTCTGTATTTCACCTGTCAGAAATCGAGTTTGATTTCTGCCACGGGCGTTTTCGTCCTTCAGCATGGCGATTTATCCATATTGCTGCTCCGCATCTTGGAGTGAAAATGGAACCTGGTAGAAACTGGGATATAATTGCA
>JZLH01S0461979.1:0-25532 GCA_001188425.1 Eucidaris tribuloides | reverse complement strand
CTCTCCTCCTCCTCCTCCTCCTCCTCCTCCTTCTCCTCCTCCTATTTCTTCTTAGTATTATTGTTGTTGTTGTTATTATCATCTATTTATTATTATCATCTTTCTCTGTAGTGGAATTGGCCGGGCCAGCCTTACAGCTATCTTGTGTATCGGATAGCCATAGCCGCCTATCAACTCCTGTGGAACATCCTTGTGATCGCATACTGGGACGATGCACGATTCTATCGGCCGATTGATACTACCGCAAAGTGGCCGATATATCTATCGAATTGGTCGTTTTTCTTTTTGACACTATATTTCGTTACGGCGGCTATCAGCAATATCGTCTACCACTTGAACAAGAGAAAGGATAAAGGTAAGCATTCAGAGAATCAGTTTGTCATGTGGTTAAAAGGAAATGTCAAGATTAAAAAAAAAAAAATCCTATTTAATAAGTACACATTAGTGCCAGAATCAGATATCCTGTTTAAATTTCGTACTCAAACCTTTCTATATTTTTCGATAGAAAATAATTTTTTAAACTTTTTTTCACTGTTTTGGGGATCATAATTTATAATACTGTATCATAACTAGAGGAGACGTTCTCCGTATAATTATGCACGTATGTACTGTTTCTTGTACCAAAGAGTTAGAATAATATTGATTAATTCAATTCTATATCATTCTGGTACACCTTTTTGATGGAATTACACTTTGATACGTCCATTCTTGTATAATTGGAATCTGGAATCTACGGGGGATAACTGGAATGGTCATTAAATGATTTTCACTCGTTAAAGCACTTAATGTCCGTTTTGAAATAAAATATTTGTCAGAGCTTCATGTTTAGGCCTTTTCAGAGACACTGGTAGCACGGGGAATCCTGTAGCTTACCGTTTTTAAACTGGAATCACAGTTATACGATGCCTATAAAAGGTGTAAATATGATAAAATCTTCTCTTATGCAGTGTAATATTACTTTCAGTACCGCATTGAGAACATCAAATGGAAAGGTTATGGATGTTTGTGCAATAGCATCGAAGGACGTAAGTTACTAAAATGATATATATTTGTGTGTTTCTCATTTCAGTAGCAAATTCTGTCGAGGGCTCCAGGAGACTCGAACTGATCGAGATTGGTTCGGAAGAGACACCATCATCGAACACCGACCCGACCAAGACGCCATGTTCGTCCGACCCGTTGCCATGGTACTTCAAGATGACGTGGTTACTTCAGACGTTAGCCCTCTCCGCCGTTCTCTTCGTTGCCATGGGATACTGGTTCTTCGAATACGACCCCGAACTTGAGAAACTCCAGGTTTTCACGCTACACGTGCACGCCGTCGCCACGGTACTCGGGCTCACTGATTTTATGCTCGTGGCCAATCCGTGCCGATTTCTTCACTTCGTATACCCCGTTGCCTACTTCACGACGTATATCGCTTTCAGCATCGTTTACTACTACGCAGGCGGGATCAACCCTTACGGAGGTCGAGAGATGTACGAAGGACTGATCGACTGGGAAGATGGCGTCAGTCATAGCGTGGGAATGAGCGCGGTCTTCATACTGGTTCTGGGTCCCTTTCTGCACTCCATCTACTTTGGACTGTCGCTGTTACGACGACTGGGGGCTGGCGAGATTTCATTGCCTCGCTGCAGGCGATACGGCCACCACCACCAGATGAACGCGAACGATTCTGTCAAAGTGCGGGAGATTGAGGAGGAAAAAGATGATAATTGACAGATGATAGATATTTTTTTTATCATATTATAGACTCTGAGAGACTTTATCCTTATTGCCATTTGATAATTATCGGCTTTTGACGCTGAATACGCAGGTCCCGTGCGGTCCCAATTTCAGCCGCTTTGTACAGCGTGTCTAAAAAAAAAAAAGAGTGAAAAGCGCCCTCTTTGGCAATTAGAAAATACTTTGCCATGTGATGATTACATTAAACTCAAGGACATAGTCTTAGCTTTCTAATGTTGTGTTTTCTGTTCAATTATTTTAATCTTGATAGTTGACCACTGAAAGGCAAAATCGATTATGGCACTTTTACTTGGAAAGAGGGTCTGATGCCATAAAAGTGGCACAATTGTGATTTTTTTACCCTTTCGTTGTCAACTAAACATTAAAACAGGCGAGCTGAACAGAATAAACGGCTTCAAAAACCTTTGACTGTGCCCGTGATGTTGATGTAGCATCACATCACAAACGTATTTTCTAATTGCTAAAGAGGGCGCTTTTCACTTGTACAATTATATTTGAGACATCGCTGTAGGTTTATTTGCAACCGTTACAGACCTACCTGATGATTTCGTTGCACCGTTGTTGTTGTTGTTGTTGTTGTTGTTGTTGTTGTTGTTGTTGTACTCGTTTGGTCAAAGCTACTCGCCCCACTGAGCCAGCTCCGAGGTAATTGTGTGGTCACAATAGTCGTGTCCACACGGAGGCTGAAACTCCGGAGTTTCAAAACTCTGGAGTGTCAATCGGGGGTTTTGACCGTGCGGACGCATTCGGAGTTTTAACTTCCGGAGTGTTATCGGGGGTCTAGCGGAGTTTTATCCCCCAAAAAAACTTGGGGGTGAAGCTGAAACCCCGATAAAACTTCGGAGTGTTTTTTAGTGTCGTGCCGTGCGGACAGCTTCGGGAGTTTGCGGAATGGAGTTGGCCAGGCTTTTGATATGAGAAGCGGAGGTGAATGGGCACGAGGGTGATTTCGGGGTTTCAGCCGTCGTGTGGACACAACTTGGAGTGAAGTAAACTTTTTGGATTTAATTTTCACCTCCAGAGTTTCAAACCTCTGGAGTTTCATGGCCGTCTGAACATAGCTAATGACCAAGTGGAACGACATGTTTGAAGAATTGATTGGACTTTTAAGTGTGGCATTTGGGAACAATCGTTCCTACACCGTTAGAGGCCTGCGTGAATACTGTTTGATTTATTGATTAATGCAGTAATAATATCTTTACAATGATGAGCATGAGTGCGTACCTAATAAAAATTTAAAACAATGCACTTGTGAAAACCTATCTATGTAGACCTATCACATGGCTACATCGCACAACGTTGTCATGGTGACCTTTATCTGCACATGCGCAAATTGCAACACAGAATTGGTTCCTTGCTTTACGGCTACATGACTACAAAAGATATACGCATATCGACTAGATTTCAAATACACGTGCACAGGCTTTTGGATGTGCTCATCAGGATTCAATTGATAATCAAACATTAGTTTGAAGGAATTATTAACATTGAGAATTGAACCCTATGCGAAACAAATGCCCAAATAACATTTCTGAATGTGTGATCTACAGTGGTGAATAGATAAATTTTGCTGGCATTATCTCTAGTACACGATAGCCACTGTTTGCATGTCGATGACTAATTAGAGCACACGGACGCGCATTGAATGCAGATAAAAATGTGAATGAAAGGAGAGTTTATAAAAAAAATGATTTGTTTTGTAAATAATGCTGCACGTCTACGTAATATGTCACTGCCAAATTTTAAAACGAATAATTATTTGTAATTATAAAAAGGATATGACAAAATAATTGTTTACCATACATCAGTTGTTTAAAGAGTCCCAAGGTAATGACGTCAAATTGATCAAAACTATATGACTATAATTATGGGGGCAATAGTTATGAACTATTATAAAATAGACTTCCCTATTGGTGGCAGGGGCGGCGCAGGATAAAATCTGGGGGGGGGGGATGCTGGGGAAAATTTTGCCCGCCAAATTTTTTTACCTGCCAAACTACAAGCCAAACATCATCCAACAAGTGGGGGCAGGGGGCCGACGACCACCACAACCATTTTTTTGCCTGCCCCCAAAAATGTTAAAAATGGTAAAATCCTAATTATTTTCATTACTTTGAAAATATAGGGGGTGCCCCCCCTTCCCCCTGTGGCGCCTCCCCTGATTGACGGTAATAACTAGGTGATGTTAATTAATTAGTTAATTATTTATTTAATTAATTATTAACACGCTACACCTGGTCCATGCATCATTCCTCACACGTACAGTTTGTGGCAATAACAACGAAACCCACTTTTAATCCCACATATCTCTTAATTGAAAACGACCGATATCACGGAATGATAACATAATCATTTTATTTACTTATATACTTGTACCGGCGTGATGGCCTAGTGGTTAGATCGTTCGCCTCACGTCCGGAAGGTATAACAGCTACCTTGTCCATTAATTACGCTGTTTGTGACCTAATAAATACACGTGAATGTATATTGATATCGAGCAAAAGCACGTCCATATTATGATGATATACTTACAAAAAATATCTGCAAAACTTTAAGGTAATACGTATAGAAGATTTGTTTTTTTTTTCACAAGATTGGAAATACGTTTTACAGCATATTACTGGACTAAAGTTGTAAAGCACTGTAATCATGTATGGTACAAAGCACTTATATTGGTTTTTCTTCTTCTTTGTACAGATATAAAAAGGTCATCACATAAAGTGCCTTTATTCAAAATTCGTCGCGTTTCTAAATGTTTTGAAGGCGTGCCATGTTTTACTAACCTATAGATAAAGTCTATAGGAGATAATGTTTATCTTAAAATAATCCTGGTTGTTACTTGTAAAATATTTTGTTGCAACTTTGATTTGGTATTGCCAATGAGTTGATAAGTTATTAACTCTTTACACGCTGAATTTATTTTGAGGGTATAATAATGACATAATTTGCGCTCCTCCCTCCAGACTACATGGTATTAAATGCATTACAAAAGGGGTTTTATAGGGTATATTTTTATTCTAAAGTTATGCCGCACCACTCCTTCGCAAAATTTCATTCAAGATCTCTACTCCAATTCTATATATAATTGGTAAATGAAGTTTTAAGATGTTCAAAATTTGACCGAAAAGGGTACAATTCTTGTTGCCTTGCTTGATACTAAAAGTTTAATCAATCCCACTTCAATATTGCGCCTCATAGAGAATAAATATATTATAGAATAACATTTTGCAAAAGTTCAATATTTGAAAAAAAAATACATTTTGGTTGCTTTGCTAAATTTCTCAAAATCATTAGTTAATTTTGGGTCTCCATTGACGAAGTAGTGAATAATATTTATCAATCTTCTGGATTCCACCATCGCTCTACTGCCTTTTGCTAACTGATATTGAGGTCTCTCTAATGTGTCCCGCTTTAAAGGGAGAAGGAGCCAGCAACTAACAGGCATAAGTTAAGAAAAAAAAATTGAGTTCTTGCCAACCATTCAGATCGCACGTGCACAGGTCTGGAGTTGACCCTGCGTGACCGATGCATGCCACCCGACGTAATGTTTTTCTTAACTTATGCCTATTAGTTGCTGGCTCCTTCTCCCTTTAAATATTTGATAATTTTTCTTCTTCCTGATAGGCTGAGAGCAGTTTACTTTAATTTGTAAGGCTCGTTCGCTATGCTCGCTCGTATTAATGTTTGAAAGTCTTTTCGGTCTCTCAATCTGAGGCTGTGATAAGAATCATTCAGAACTTTTTCAGCTGCATGTTATTGGACACATGCAGTTTCAAAAGCATTGACAATCTTCCCTCTCGCTCCAGCTCAATATTGCGATCCCCCACCCCATTTCTCAGACCGGATTTGCGCCCATGACGCCAATCGGTTTAAGGGGGGGGGGGATGCGCAATTTCTTTGTTTGCCCAGGGCGACATAATCCCTAGATACGCCATTGCATACGTGTTTGAATTCAACACTGCACTCCAAATGTTTTTCGAAAATGCAGTTCAAAAAGGTTAGAAAGTTAACTTTGAGTGTGGGAATCTGCTAATAACTGTTGCTGTTGAGTTTCTTAACCAATATATTGATATATTTGAAATGTATCCAACAGACAATATCAAAATCGCCCAAAATCTTTTTGTATTTAGATACCATTCGGTCAATATCTTTATTGATCAAAATATTGCATTTTCAACCAATCCAATTTAAAAAAAAATGCACTTGAAAATGAAATATTTCAACAACCAATAAAAATCGAATGAAATAAACCACTGTTTGAATTGTTTGGGTAATATACTTGTTGATATTCAGAACTATGATCTTTATTTGTATTTCTATACCGACGAAAGATGGCACTCGTCCCCCTCCCCTTCCTCTTTACTCATGGATATATAAACATAACAACAAAAAAGTAACTACCCCTTTCCCCCAAACCATAACTTTTTAAAGAAACGGTTTTGAGCAAAATAATTTGACAAGGGTGTTTCTGCACTGATTGAATTACTTCTGTGTGAAAATGTGATTGACCTATTAAGTCATGCATAAGTGAGCACGTATTAAAGGCAAAAATTTCACTCAATAGTCATAAGGGTCATTTTGAGGGATTTGTGATGCAGGATTTTGACAAATGCTGTTTCTGTTGAATGATTAATTGCTATTTATGTTAATCATCTCTAGTTTGACCCCATTACACCTCTTTTGGCACTTATTGCATATTTTACGCTTCAGTGAGCTCAATTAAAAAATTTCCATCCTTCCTCAATTTTGTTATTGTAAGTTTATTACAAAAACTAAACTCCAAACTTTTTCAGCAAAATGTATACTTACATGTTGTATGAATATCAGAGGTTGTAACCATGTAATGATTCAGTGAGCACACTTATAAATAAAGCAAAAATTACCTTTATTTACCATTATTTTGGCACTGAAAGATGACTCCTGTGACTTTCGAAAAGTGACATTTTTGCCTATAATGCATGCTCACTCATGCATGGCTTGACAGATTTATCGTATTTTTACACAGCGGTTAGTCAATGAGTGTTGAAATGTTCCTGCCAAATTATTTTGCTAAAATTTATTTTGTTAAAAGATTATGGTAGTTTGAAAAAGAAGGTAGTTACTTTTTTGTTGTGTGTATTTCCGAGTATAAGCTCTCGTTACAAAAAACAACAAAGAACAACGATAAAACAAAATCTCTTATAAAACAAAGAAATATTTTCGGTCACAAAGTTTACATTTTCTTTGTATCTTTATGTGTTCAACTTGGGCTCCTTCGTAAGCAACAACAAATTTGAATATAAAATGGAAGTGTCCATGGGCGCGTGTTTTCAATAGAAGCTGTTCGTGAATTAACAACGACTTTACGCACGCGCACTAGCGACTGGTGATACTTCCCTAGTGCTACATGTAAATGCATGGGAAACTGATTAACACCCGAGAAAGTATCACCAGTCGTTGGTAATGTTGTTCGGAACTTACGAACAGCTTTATAAGACACAACATAACGAGAGTCTAAAGTACCAGTATTCCCACGGCTCTTTGAGGAAAATGGAAGTACGTTTGGAACAAAAATAAAGTTGTCTTTACAGTGAAATTCCAGGGTAAGGTATAACACACGGCCTTCACCCCACCCTCCACAAACACACGCGCACACACACACACACACACACACACACACACACACACACACACACACACACACACACACACACACACACACAGACACAGACACAGACACAGACACAGACAGACGGACAGACAGACAGACAGACAGACAGACAGACACAGACACACACAGACACACACACATACACCCCACACACATACACGCACAGTCACACACTCTCACTCACGCACACACACATGCACACACAAAACACACACACACACAAATGTACACACAACACACATATGCTACTATTAAAATATTCAATAATACAAAAAGATATGAGACATACATTTCAATATTTAAGTTTAGTATTACAATGTGTTGAACTATATTCAGAATTTCGAATGAAGTTCAACAGACACACAAGGTGACAACAATTTACAATTCATGATATAGCATACATACAAATATATATATATATATATATATACAAATTTATATATATATACAAATATATTATCGTTCATACATTACAACATGGCTGAGTGGATGTATTGGGTTTTGACATGAAAGTCATGTGGATATATTGGGTTTTGCCATGAAACCATATCTTTTACCAAATCATCAAATCACAGGTTATGTTGAATTGCTGAAAAAAACACGCTAGCATGCACCTGGCCTGCCTGAGGTCACTGTGCATCTGCAGGATTTTAAACTGCACGTTACGGGGAGGATCGTTGCCATTTTGTTATTGGTCCGTTGACGTGCGTACCATTGTTCGGGCGTACGTGGCTAGGCTAGATTCTATACGCTATACCTCCACTAAGTATTTATGAGTACGAGTGAGTGCAACAAGTCAGTAAATTTCATAGAACCAGGCCTGCATAGAACATGTGAAATAGGTAACAAGTCAGGTGCAGGTGGTGGCAACGAGTAGGTAAATTGCATAAAATATAATTCAGAAAATGGCAACAAAAATCAAGTTTGTCTGTTTGATAACAGTCATTATACATGGCAGGCTGCAATAAAAAAAAATATAACAAGTTGTAAGTCAGGAAATAAACGGAACTAAAAGTGAGGTTATTTTAACATATCTTAACCCATTGAGTAAGCTAAAGTTTACACATTATCACTCATTATCGTCACTGGTATGTAATTAACCAAGATAAAAATAATTCAATGGGTATACTAGTAAGCTTGATTTTTAATATGCCGTGTGCATGTGGGGAGTATAGTTCAGTAACGACTAACGAGTGAGCGCGCGCACCGCAGGGTACCCCACCGTACCATTATTACGCACAGTCAATGGGCCAATAACAAAATGGCAACGATCCTCTCCGTAACGATCAGCAGTGATTTTAAGGGCTCCGCCATGTTGGGATTGATATGC
Organism: Eucidaris tribuloides; assembly: GCA_001188425.1. NCBI lineage: Eukaryota > Metazoa > Echinodermata > Echinoidea > Cidaroida > Cidaridae > Eucidaris > Eucidaris tribuloides. Next base: position 16,806 of record JZLH01S0461979.1, on the reverse strand, counting down.
ACGCTGATTGGCTGAGTGGATGTATTGGGTTTTGACATGAAAGTCAGATGGCGTTTATTTGGGTTTTGCCATAAAACTGTGTTTTCGAAATCACCAAATTAGATGTTAAAGAGAATTTTGGAAAAAAATGAAAATGCACGCCAGTTGGCCCTCTTGCAATACAACATTTTACTTTCCATTAAAAAAAAAAAGAAAATGGCGTTTATTGGCTTTTGCTATGAAACTTAATATTTCCCTCGACTTGCCTGACTATGTTGTAAACTAGATTAACAAGGTATCAACATGGTCCCAAAGTCAACTGGTTAAATATGAGTTTCAGTGCAATCACTCTTTGTATCGATTGCATACTACTACTACTACTACTACTACTACTACTACTACTACTACTACTACTATTACTACTACTACTACTACTACTACTACTACTACTACTATTACTACTACTACTCCTATTACTACTACTACTACTACTACTACTACTGCTATTACTACTACTACTCCTACTACTACTACTGTCACTACTGCTTCTATTACTACTACTACTACTGCTACTACTCCTACTACTACTACTACTTATTATGATTTAATTAATCAATTATTACTATAACTTATCATTTACCCAGGGTAGCCACAGTCAAATACACTGCTCTCCCATTGGGCCCTGCATAACATGAATGTTATACCTTGTCTTTGCTAGAATGCTGAGCGCCTCGCTAGAAAGGAGAAGGTACCATTTTTAAAAGTCTTTGATATGACCCGGCCGGGGCTTGAACCAGCGACCTTCCGATCTTGACGCGGGCGCTCTTAACCACAAGGCCACCACACCGATACCACCACGTCATTACCGATCTAACAATAATAATCATTACATGCTGTGGCAGCGATAACAACAAAAACGATGACAAGAATAATTGCTAGCACCCAGCAGGCGATACCGATACCAAGTCCGATCATTGAATATCGACGAGCATCGTTCGACGATAGTTGTGCTCCCGCGAAATCTCCGACAGCGACCTTATTTTTTACCTGAAATAAAAAAGATAATGAAATAACAAACTACATAAATGAAAAATGCTTTATTTTTTAGGGAAAACCGTAACAATAATTACGTTTATTTAGATGTGATTTTACTGTGTATCCAATTTCACGGTGAAATTTAAATAGCAGGTCTATGGGTTAATTACCGTGAAAACACCGACAAATTAAAGTGTTTACGGGTTTTCACCATAAAATTAAAAATACATTAGGGCCATTTCTTTGAACAAGTGAAACAAATTGTCACAGTAACGTGACAAAACGTTATTTGACCCTCTCTACCTAAAATTAAGTATGACATAACATTAAATATTTTCCCTTGATCACTATTGACATATATAAGATATATTTACTTTTCAAAACAATGTACCTGCAAGGCCTTTGGAATTACATGAGATACAGAGGTCAAATAAGTTCTGTCACGTGTGTGACCATTTGTTTCACTTTTCAAAGAATGGCCCATTAGCATAACTGTAATTATTATTTTCTTTAATAATTTCTCCTTAAAATTACGATATATTTTTTACGGTGAATAAATGAATAAATAAATTTTAAATAAATAAATTTAAACATAAATGAATGAATACATGAATAGATGAATAAATAAATGAATAAATAAATACATTGTTAAATTCATTGAATGTGAGTAGTGGAAGAAAAGGAACACAGTGATGACCACGTTTTCTAATCAAATGGGGAGGAGACATTGTATTATTTGGTGTTAGGGGTAACACCACACATTTGCTAAACAACAGAGCTGGGTGGAAGTTTAAATTCGATGAAATATAAAATACCAATGTATCATTGTCAGACTTTGAGTATATCGAGATGGAAGCAGTAAATTTTGACCGATAAGAAGCAATTTCTGTCTATAGCTGTCTACCAGAAGAAAAGAAAATCTTGCGAGATTAGTACTATTAAAAACACAACTTAACATATTGTTGGAGCTTCAATTTAAAAAAAAATATCGCATAACTTAGATATCTAAGCTACACAGTCGTGCTTAAATGGACATTTAACGTTTTAGACTACGAACGTTTGGAAAGGTATGCTGCCATTGGCAAGATATACATGAACAAACATCACCCTAAAATTATTATTGAGGTGGATCTAAAATAGCCTAGGTCTCCACAGAGTAATCTATGGGAGAAAATGTGCAAGTTGGATCCGGTCAACTTGAGTACTTATAGATTTTCACTTCTTTAAAGCACTAAATAATTTTGTTGAAGTGTATTTTTTTCAGGGCTTCATAGAGCATGGAGGATTTTGTAGATCACATTTTCTAAACTTTGGTCATTGTTAACTTATGTATCTTACTTGATCGTAACCTGATAATAGTTTGGGTTATCCGAGAATGATATTTACAATTTTTCCTCCTAGAGGTTTTGAGAGATTACGGTGATGGCAAAGTACACTGCCATTGACAATAACGCACAATAAAAAACCCAGGCGCAAATACGGGGGGGGGGGGGAACAGGGAAATGTCGCCCCGCCCCACGATTTTGAAAAGGTGGGGAGCACAATATCCAAATGTTCCTCCCCCCCCCAAGGCAGATTTACATGTGTACATAGAGTAGTAGATTGTGGTTTGGCTAATAACTTAGCAAAGTAAAAAAAATGGCGACAAGAAATGGTTTTGGTTTTCGGCCCCCTGCCCCGCTTGTGAGAAGTTGTTTTGGACAGTAATTGGTTGCAGGTAATAAAAATTTGGCAGGTCAGAGTTCTGCATTTGATGTCCACCTATATTTAAAATGGATTTGCGCCCCTGTGAACAATGTAAACTAAATACGCAAATGATAACTTCACAATTTGCCGTCATTACAGTTTATACTTGTTCACAGGCGCAAAATCCATTTCTTGCCCGCCATTTTTTTTATCCTGCCAATTATAGCCAAAGCCACAATCACGTAACTTATCACCACATGTAATTCGTGGGGGGGCGGGGCGGACATTTTAATATTGGTGATCCGCCCACGCTGACAAAATCGTGGGCAGCCATTCGCATAGTGACTCGCGTGACATTTTGAACAAAAATTTCAAGTTCAATGTCTTACTGTTTATCAAACTGGCTTTGATTCAAACCAAATTTAACATTTTTTGGATCAAAGGCATTCTGCAATGACATGATTCATTCTGAAATGATTGTTCAATAATAATACTATTTTTATTTTATTGCAATTTCTTCTTTGACTGAACTCGCGTGACAGTGATAAAGGGAAGAGGAATTTTGACAGCACTTTATTCAATTGATATTTCCTATGAAACTACAAAGTGTGATTTAAGTTAGTTTTGCTGAACTAAAAACTGAATACCCATAGCTCAATTCAATGCGTAAGTTAGAATTGCTGCCATTTGCCATAGTTGCCGAGAAATAGCCCAAAGAGAAATGTGACGCTCGCTGTGGACCAAATCGTGACTCGCGTGACACAGTTCATTTTAAAGCTCGTCATATAAGCGTTTAAAGACCTTAAATTATAATTCATTATATGAATAACTATGATGTAATTGGTGATACCTTTTGAAAGAGTGTGAAAATTCCAGTTTTTCAGGATATTTAAAAAATTACCATCTGTAAACTCGCGGCGATACATGGTTTCAAGGTTCTACCCACCATTCTGACTGCCAATAAATAACAAAATAAATGACTTTTTTTTTGCAGAACTAATATATATGTTTTTCTAGACTGGAAATTTTGTGCTGAATTCTGAGTTCAGAAATGCAAACATATGCTTCGTTTTTTAGATTGCAACATTTTTTTTGTGTGCTATTTGCAGCTGTAGCTACTGGGCACATGTAGTCTTCAGTTCTAGACATGCAACTTTTTGAACACTCCATTAGTACACTCACTCTCTGACTGTTTTACCTCCAAAGATACTTACTGTGGGCTTAAATCCAGACATGTTGTAATTATTTCATAGCAGTTGACGCAAAGATAGCGCAGTTTCCTATAATTTCAACGATGATTAATCTAATGTCTGGAAGCCAAGACTAGGGCATATGTTTGCATTTAGAACAGTGTCCATAAGAAATGTAAATTTTATTGCATCTATTCTGTTTAACAAAAGTTGTTCTTAGGCAGCCTGACCCAGCCTGCTGGAGGCTGCCCAGACATAAGCAACAACTATTACAGTGCATATTGGCATTTTTGTATAGACATGTATTCATAAGAAGCACGTCGGGATAGTTTTAGAACGAGAAAACATCCATGAAATTCAAATACATTATGTAAATAATAGAATGTAGCAGGGTGTGTACTTAACATTTTGGGTTCAAAAATCGTACAAAATCTAACATTTGTCAAATTATTTTGAAAAAAATATGAAGGCAACGATATCAGAAATCTAATCACTTACGGGAAATATAAGGGGCACAACTGATTAAATTTTCAGGCCTGTAACTTGACTGGTTTTCCCAGAATATTTCTTTGGCAAATGCACCTTTTTTTGTTCACACTTCTCAAAATTAAGGGGTAGGGGTAACATTTGTCCATTTTTCTCCAATTAATTTATCTACATGTAAAATGAAATTATACTAAACTTGTAGCTAATTAAATTCTGCATAAAATAAGGGGAAATTCAGCCCCCTTTAATATATTTTACACAGTTTTGGCAGTGAAATGGTGGTCAGATCTTAAACCTTGTCATGACATATTTTATGAGTGTTTTCATAGTGAAATAGGCATTCTGGGAAAATATGACAAGCATTTGAAAAAATTATCAATGTTTTATCAAATTAACTGGAAAAGCTTACCTAATGAAATCAGATAAATCAATCAGCTTCACTTACTTTCTCAATTTTTGATCTATACTCTGGTTTGTGACTTGTCCGACATACAGTATGCGTGACTCGCGTGACACTCTTGAGAGTGTTTTTTCTTCAAGGTATGATGGGCATATGAAAATGTTTATACTTCTCTTGATACACTACCACCACTTCTTCACTTACATGTCAAACACCAGCTGAAACTCTTTCTAGTTTTTTAGTAATCTCAAAAAATCCCCTTATTTTGTGACTCGCGTGACATATTTCGCGGGTGTTTTCATGATGAAATACTGGGAAAATACGGAAAGCATTTCGAAAAATTCTTAATGTTTTATCAAACTTTACCTATTGAATGCAGAAAAAGCAACATGTTATGAATCAGCTTCATTTATTTTCTCTGTTTGTGATTTATACCCAAACCCTTCTTTTTTACCACAAAGTTCATGTATGTTCAGGAGGCTGTAACTTTAATTCAAATGGTTTATCTTAAACAATCTTTGAGATTTAGATGGTTTCAATATTCCTCTTTTGAATCATAAGTGACAAAAATCACTTGCTTCACTTCAAGTTTTTTAGTTTGATGTTGACCCTTACATGGAAGTGGCTGGTCGGGGGGGGGGGGGACATGTACCCCTGTCCCCCTGGATTTGCGCCTCTGGTTTTTCATGGGCGTTATTGTCAATGGCAGTGTACTTTGCCATCGCCGTAATCTCTCAAAACCTCTAGGAGAAAAAATGTAAATATCATTCTCGGATAACCCAAACTATTATCAGGTTACGATCAAGTAAAATACACAAGTTAACAATAACCACAGTTTAGAAAATGTGATCTACAAAATCCTCCATGCTCTATGAAGCCCTGACAAACCCATTTCAAAAAGATTATTTAGTGCTTTAAAAAAGTGAAAATCTACTTTCTTCTACGGAAAGTCACACGAGACAGAGTAATCGAGGATACAGTATATTTGTTTTCTGCAGCTGCAGACGCAGAACTTTAACTTTGATACATGTCAAAGACACAGGTAAACAATGACCACAGTTTAAAACGTGAGACATAAATAATTTTCCATGTCCTTGGAGTGCCTCTTTGATAAGGTCTAAAAATGAAGCCCTGAAAAAATGTATTTCAATTTGTAAATGTCAAAATGTAATTACTATTTACTTTAAAGGAGTAAACATCTGGGAGTACACAGATTAACCGGATTCACCTTGCCTATTTTCTCCCATAGACAACTGAGTGTAGACCCAGGCTATTATGTACTCCACTGCAGTAGTAATTATTTATTCATGCATATCTTGCCAGTAGCAGCATAATTTTCCAAACTGTTGTATTTCAGGATGTTTATTTGTCCATTTGACTATGTAGCTTATAGTTTGGCAATTTTTTTTTTTTACTGAAGCTCCACAATGATAACTTGTGTCTTTAAGCCTTGAGTCGAAGTATTGGCAGCTGTTTGTATCAGAGTTTATGAAATCATAATCGCACTGCTGATTACATGAAGTAGATCAAGAAGCAAAACATTTTATCACACCCTGTACAAACAATTTAAAGTAGTTATTAAACAAATAGCGTTTGACGTTGACACTTGATAGATCGATAAATATTGAGACAATCTGCCGTTGAGGTGTTATAGGCCGCTCTGTATTATTAGATCAGCTTATTTGCATAGCAAAATCGTAGCATCAATTGTGATGTAAGATTTTTGTTAGTCTAAATCAATAAATGTAGATTGGAAATTCATCACTTTTTGTGGAATTATATCGTGTATTATTGCAGGACGATAGCTTACTCAGCTTGTGAACAAGTTATATAAATCAGGAATCTTTAATGTTTCAGTGACTGTTTTTAACACTTTGGTTGCTGGAATAAAAATCCGGGTGTGTTAACCAGGGACTGGACTCTTTCGAACTTATGTCTATAACCTTTCCAAATTCTACGATTTTCTGCAAAAGTGCAAATGCTATCGAGAAAATACATTTTAACTAATTCAATTGGTTCAATGTGTCTTCATTTTACGATAAATGTGATTGGTAGGAACTTCAGTGACATTTGTTATTCGAATTTAAAGTTATGGGTCCGATTGTCTTCTCGGCGAACCGGTGCTCCGATATAGTACCTTAATGATGTACGTGGGCGAGCCGGTGCGCCCCAAAGTGTTAATGATAATTTAGGTTGATATTATTGCATTTAGCAGAAGGAATGTAAGGTTAGTCGTGTATCAACTTGAAGATTCTCTGCCCTCCTTGAGAGCCGGAAAACAGTATGAATTATGTATTTTATTCAAAAGCATATCTCCCCGATAAGAAAAACAAACAAACTCTAATCTTTGTTATCAAAAATTCGCCTTATTTAAGATAAGTTTCTATGGGACCCTGTGAAGGCTGCGTGCGGCCTTAAAACATCGCGTGCTGTTAAACTTTCATTATGCCATGCGTAGTATTGTCCGCGGTTTTGTCTTGCTATTTATACAGTGTGTCTCAAAAATAATTGTGCAAGTCAAAAGCGCCCTCTTTGGTAATGAGAAAAACATTTTTTGTGACGTGACGTTTACATCACCATCAAGGGCATAGTCTTAGCTTTCAAATGCCGTTTGTTCTGTTTAGTTTGCTTGTTTTTATCCAGAGATATGTGCAGTTAACGACGAAAAGGTAAAATCGCAAATGTGCCACTTTTACTACACTCAGTGATAGCATTAGGCCTTCTTCCCGTAAAAGTGACACAATTGTGATTTCACCCTTCTGATGTTTACAAGATATCTCCAGATCAAAACAAGCAATTCGAATAAATTAAACAGCATTGGAAAGCTAAGACCTTGCCCTTGACATTGATGTAAATATTACGTTAAAAGAGTATTTTAAACTGTCACAGAGGGCGCTTTTCACTTGTCCAATTTTTTGAGACTTGCTGCAGCATGTCTCAAAAAATTGTGGAAGTAAAAAGTGCCCTCTTTGGCAATTATAAAATACTCTTGTGGCATGATGCTTACATCAACGTTAAGGGCAAAGTCTTAGAATAATAATGAAACTCCTCCGTGAACATGAAACCAGGGGCTTGTTTCATAAAGCTGTTCGTAACGTCACGCATGACTTTACGAATAACTCGAATATGATGTGACAATTGAAATGCCAAAATGTGTTCGTATCATTATAAGAAAGTATGAATGATGTCAATTAGATTTTTCCCAAAGACAAAGTTTGCATTGAAGTGCTTTTTAAAGGCAGGGTTGAATTATAATGAATGTTTGACTTGGATTTGATACTAGTGGTACTCGTCTAATTTTAGACAGTGCATGTAGGTCTCAACCTCCATGGTGTAATACACTTGTACTGTACACGCAGACGACCTTACATTCCTTCCACTGTGCCTGATGCATTCCAGCACAACCGTCTGGTATTACGTAATACTGTAATCAGCCTGATATACCCATGCCATGGACCTATACTGTAGGTCCATGAAATGTAGTGAGATTTGTAACAGTGTGCCTAGAACATAAACTACACAACTACTGTTTTCTTGTGCATTTTTTAAAATCTAGGCGATTTCTGATCTTCAGATTTCACAGGCAAGTAATGTTTAAATATCCAAAGGGCATGAATATTTTTTTTTTTTGCTGTGTTATGGGGAGGTTTACAAATGAGATCCCCTTCCTTTAAAAGGTTGTTCAGAGTAAGGACGTTAATTTATGTTAATTAATTGATGTTATTTTAATAGTTCGGAATCACATTTGGCTTGCCATATTCTAGTCATTCGTAAAGTACATTTATTACCATACCTCGCTCGACTTGATAAGACCGACGATACCCAGTGGCCAGAAGCAGCAGAGCAGAACGAAGAGGGATAACCCAAAGTGGTTATTGATTGGTGGATGGGGCACGTGACTTATTGTCTGTGGTATAGGCACCTGTCATCGAAAGAAAAAAAACACACACACACACCAAAATTGTCAGAAGCCAAACCAAATCAAGCACGCCCAATTGGTTAGAAGCAATGGTCAGATGGTATTGGTCATTTTAACCACACCAAAACTATCAGAAGCAACTCTATTGGTCATCGAAACCAAAACATACCCAATTTGTTAGAAGCAATGCTATTGGTCATCGAAACCAAATCAAGCACGCCCAGTTAACGCCATTGGTTATTGAAACCAAAACACACCTAATTTAGAAGCAACGATATTGGTCTTCGAATTAACACCTAATTTTGCTAGAAACTATATGCTATTTTGTTATCCATGCAAAGTCACACGCATTTTTTTTTTTTAACAAGCAATGTGATCGGTCACTGAAGCAAATTACATCCAATGTGTAAGAAGCAAGGCCGTTGGTCTTCGAAGTGAAGCCACACCCATTATTGTCAGAAGCAATGCTATTGGTAACCGGAATTTAACCACACCCGATTTGTCAGAAGCAATGCTATTGATTATGGCAGTAAAACCAAACCCAATTTGTCAGAAACAGCACTATTGGTGACCTCAGTATAACCACACCCAATTTGTCAGAAGCAATGATATTGGTCATCGAGGTAAAAGCAATGACCAAAGTATTACATCACCCGATTTCCCAGAAGCAATGCTATTGGCCCGATAATTAAAACCACACCCAATTTGTCAGAAGCAGTGCTATAAGTCATCCCGGTAAAGCCACAGCATTTGTTTTGGTCATCCTATTAAAATTACCCTAGTGTATTTGAAGTCGAGACGGTATTCGAGCATAATTTAGTGGACTCGAGGCTCGGACTCGGCGTCGAGTCCCTATGTAAACCCACCTCAACACACGTACACATTAATTTGATAATTAAATTAACGTTCTGGTTCGTGAGAGAGTCCTCCGAAGGCGCTGATTCAATACTACAGTGTGTCTCAAAAAAAATTGTGCAAGTGAAAACCGCCCTCTTTGGCAATTAGAAAATACTCTTGTGACATGATGTTTAACTCAACTTCAAGAGCATAATCTTAGCTTTCAAATAATTTTAGTTTTGTTCAATTTGCTTGTCTTAATCTTGAGATATGTTAATTTAAATAAGAATCGGTGAAATCGCAATTGTGCCACTTTTACTACATTCCCTTGTAAAAGTGACACAATTGTGATTCAACCGTTTTGTTTTTTACAACATCTCTCGAAATTAATTCAAGCAAATTGAACAGAACAAACGGCACGTGAAAGCTTAGACTTTGCCCTTGACGGTGATGTAAGCATCATATCACCAGAGTATTTTTTCTGCCGAAGAGGGCGCTTTTTACTTGCAGAATTTTTTTGAGACATGCTGCAGCACATCTCAAAAAATTGTTCAAGTGAAAAGCGCCCTCTTTGAGAGTTTGAAAATACTGCTGTGACACATATTTACGTCAACATCAAGGGCAAAGTCTTAGCTTTCAAGTGCTGTTTGTTTTGTTCAATTTGCTTGTTTTGATCTCGAGATATCTTGTAAATATAAGAAAACGGTGGAATCACAATTGTGTCACTTTTACGGGAAGGGGCCTGATGCTATCTTTGACTGTAGTAAAAGTGGCACATTTGCGATTTTACCTTTTCGTTGTTAACTGAACATATCTGAAGATTAAAACAAGCAAACTGAACAAAACAAACGGCATTTGAAAGCTAACACTATGCCCATGATGAAGATGTAAGCATGACGTCATAAAATGTTTTTCTCATTACCAATGAGGGCGCTTTTGACTTGCACAATTATTTTTGAGACACACTGTATAACCCACCAACTCTAATTTTACCCTCTACTAAACATTTCAACTTGAAAGCTCACCTGTGTATGCACGGTAGTCTGCTGGACGCTGTAGGCGGCGTTTGGTTGGGTTGGGTACGGTAAGTTGTTGGAGTAGTAGGGTGGGGATGATTGTTGTTGAGACAAGTCCACTTCTCCTGGGCATTTTTCGTGTTGATCCATATTAAGTTCTTCTTCGAATTTCGTATATGCTGGAAGAAATGAATTTTACATGATAAGAGCAAGGCGCAAAACCCATTTTCTATTTTCTTCTGGTGATTGCATGTATATTAAAATAGCTAAACGACATGGTTGCTGAAACCGTTTGCAAGATAGATTTTGATATAAATATTTTTGTTATAAATGCTGCCGTGTCAGTGTATAGAGAAGTTCTAGGGATGGGGTATAATGATTCCACATATAATTCCACACTTAAAAATAAAATTGCGTACAAGGTGAAACTTTGCGGAAATAGGTGCAGAGCAATTTCTACCGCGGTATTCGAGCAATTCTGCACCTTTCGCGGCTGAGCGCTCGCCCCACCCCATTATGTTGTCAAGTTTGCAGCTTTCAGGTGCAACATTTATGCAAATTTATGGATGTTCTCTCTTCCGAAGCCTGGTGTGAGCTATTTCTGCCATCTGTTTCTATGAATACAATTTCAATACGGAAAATGCAATTTACATACATTATACTATTTTCTATGTCGGACAAACTCAGACCAGCTTTCAGGTTGTCAAAAACAACCTTTGTTTAAAAGGTATGCATGGAATTTGAATATATTACAAAACGGCCTATAGGTCCAAAGTTTGCACCTTAAAATGATGAAAACAATGCACCTTCGGCTTCAACTTTGCACCTTTCAGAAAGGTGCAAAGTTGCACTTTTAAAAGTGCTCCCAGTGTGACATTGTTCTGCATCTTTAAAGGTGCAAAGTTGAGCCTATTTTTCTTAGTGTGTATCGTCAAAACGGCCCTTTTTGTCTCCATGGTAGACAATTTAAAAAACACACTAAAAGCAAAAAACATACCATTCTAATTGTGTCTTCATACACACAACGTATTCTGCTTATACATGTATCTTTACGTAAGATCCAGCTCAAGCGGCTTGTCATTTTTAACTCTTTTGCCCCGTAGAGGTATTTGGACACAAAGGTTGAAAAACTGGCTCACGGGTTAGTTGAATTTGGGCCAGCCAACAAACACAACCGTCTCCGTGGTTAAGGCATTGCAGTGCTGAGCCAGAGACCTGGGTTCGACTCCTAGCGGAGACCAGTTTTTCAACATTTGCTATTTTCACCCACTCACGCAGGATCAGGTATAAGAGAACTTTGATTTGAGCTACGCTCCTTTTTTGTCCTAATTTTATCAATTATATAAATATATGATTATTCAGTAGCAATTAGTAAAGGACCTTTATCAGAAGGGCCTACGTAACGTGTTTTTTTTCCTAATACCACAATCTTAAAGCCGAAGTTTAGTTTTGGGAATTTTTTGTTATTTGAAAGCTTTATGCCCCAAAGTCATAACCCTGCAATAATAGATTCTGAATGTCTTTAGGTTTTTTAATTATATATATATAACTATATTAACTATATATATATAACTATATTAACTATATTTTATATTATAGCATCCAAAGGGTTAAAAGGCTTTAAGGATTGCATGTGTTATACCTCATGTAAAAGAGCAGGCTCTGTTCTTTTAGATGAGGTATAACTCATATACCCTTTTTGTCTTTAGGGTTTTTTAAATGTAAAATATAGCTGAAAATGTCGGGGGTCCCCCCGACATTTTTCATTAATTAATTTAAAAAACCCTAAAGACAAAAAGGGTATATGAGTTATACCTCATCTAAAAGAACAGAGCCTGCTCTTTTACATGAGGTATAACACATGCAACCTTAAAGCCTTTTAACCCTTTGGATGCTATAATATAAAATATAGTTAATATGGTTATATATATATAGTTAATATAGTTATATATATATAATTAAAAAACCTAAAGACATTCAGAATCTATTATTGCAGCGTTATGACTTTGGGGTATAAAGCTTTCAAATAACAAAAAATCCCCAAAACTAAACTGGGGCTTTAAAGTGCATGCAAATGTGTAAAGTAGTATAATTCTGTACATTTGGTCATGCGAAATTTGGCAGTCTCGCCTTTACTTCTCTTTATTTATGTTTTAATTTCGGGTAATCAATTTAATTCTTAGCCGCGGTTCAATTAAAAAAAAACCGATTTATTTATTTATTTATTCTGAATTTTAAATAAACACGATAATATTTGAAAATACAGTACGGTATAAACCACGTAGTAATTTATTTCATTGACACAATACCAAACTGCCTGGATACACAGAAGGTAAACTTAATCACCGAAACCACGGGTCCTGACATCCAATCTGGTAATGTCACAATGAGAGAAATAATACGGTATGTACAACATTAATAAATCAATATCAGACAAAATACATCAAGGATATAAGTAAAATATCAATATTAAAACATGTACAAAATATTTGTGCAATTTGAAATGCAGTGCACATACAGACACACACAGACACACAGACACACACACACACTCACACTCTCACTCACACACATATACAAATATGCACACATACATACATACATACACACATACATACATATATACATACACATACACACACTCTCTCACGCACACACATACACACACACACTCTCACCCTCACACACATATACATACACATATACGTACATACACACATTCCAAACTAAATTGCACAAAATCTGACAGTTTTATATCCTGAATATAGCAATATATTTACTATACTTACGGTATAAATTGTCGTTATTGACTTCACACGTCCGTATCCTTCAATTACCAATTAAAATTCGTATTATGATATCAAAACCCGCGCCTGGGAGCATTTATGTACTTTTTTCGAGTGGCTGTTCCAATTCCAAAGTTTGCTCAATACGTCATCGTGATATTTGCTGCTAAGAAGCATAGATTGTGGCTAGGTGTGCATCAAATTATCGGTCAAGGGTTATCTCGAAAAGGAAAAAAATCATTAAAATATAATAGAATATTAATATTAATCAACGACGTAGGGCCGCTAATTTGATGCAACTACCGACGTCACAGTCATTGTGCGATTTCAACGTCACGATTCTTTATTATGAGAGTTATTTTTAAAAATTTTGCAAACTGATGTTCGCCTTTTGTACACAGTGGCGGCACCAAGGGGGGGGGGGGGGCAAATGCCCCCCCAGTCAGAAATTTTGCCCTCAATTGACCCCATACATTTTGAATACTGAAAAAAATGCATAGTAAAAAGTAAGTAAAAAATAGTGTCATAAGCATCCTATTCAAGCCGGTAAAGTGCTCTGAATTATCATTTTCATTCTTCAAATTTGAAAATTTTCTCACTCGGTCGCTGTTAGCTCCCTCGCATACTAACTGTCTGTAATATAAGCTTATATTGCTTGATATATGATATAGAACGCGTACTGTAAGGCACTTTTATATGTCTGTATTCATAGGTGTATGAGACGGTGGCACTGTGCCCCCCCCCCAAAAAAAAAAATCAAAACTAAAAATTAGGGCAAAGACGGCACGATGATTAAAAAATATCAGTAGACAATTTTGGTAAGTTTGTAAAAAAAGGAAAAAAAAATCTCACATAAAAAATGAATACAACAAAACCTGTTTTTGTCTTTAAAGTAAGCTAACTGGCAAAATGTTATACTTTTGTTAGGAAGAAGGTAACCTGAATCATTCCTAACTTCCTGCGCCAAGCAGTCTGCCACAATTTTCTTCAAGCTCAGCCCGATCAGCGCCTCTGCCGAACTTTTCTCTATCTTCCTGCCGATTAGCAGATTCTCACTCAAATTTTCTTCAAGCGTCCTGGTCGCATTATCAGCCGTTTTTTTTGTCTCAGAGTTCCTGCCCCCAAAAAGCAGCTCTTTCCCTGTCAGAAATTTTCTACAACTTCTCCGCTCGATTTGATAAAAATTCCTGGAAACTAAAGGGCAAAAACAAAACATTTTCCTCAATGATAATTCTAATTATAAATTGTCTAATTAACGAAAAATTGACAAATCGAAAGTCAAAGAAATACAGAATTCATTATCACTATATTGGGGCCAAAAATTTTTTTTAAAAACTTTTTTGAGTTGGAAATCAATTTTTTTCAACCCTGTGAGGGTGACCCTCACAGATGACTCCCCTGATGTTTATTCTTCAAGGTCATTTTGGTCATTTCAACTCCATTTTCACATTTTAGTCATCAGTAATCACGTTTTCTATTTTTCTGCAAGGCATGATAAAGACTTTGAATGCAACATTTTTAAGTGCGAGATACAGTCTTACTATGAAGCGGGTCTCCTCCACACTTTGCATCACCCACCACGTTGATTGCCATGCAATTAAGGCATGCCGCTTTACGCGCCTTCCGACGTTTTCCTTAAGAACAATTTAGAGTCCGTCTAATTACCTTCACCATGATGTATATGTTTAGAACTATTCAGACATTCCATTAAGTAAATTAATATCACTCTTATTAACCACAACATGATGATGATTTTTATGGCCCTTTTTTAAGACAAAACGACATTTTCTAAGCTATGAGAGGGGTCCACTCCGCATCCATTATATCAACATCAATCTGCATGTTGCAGGCCTGCAGGGGACCCCTTCACACCCTCCCCACGTTTTTGTAACACTTTAAGGGTGGCTACCCTCCTCCCTCCCGCAGCAACAATATTAAAAAAAAAATTGATATCGTGCAAAAAATGTTTGTGCCTCCTCCGCCAAGAAAAAAAAACCACAACCACACACACCAGCACACACACACAACACACAGCACACACACACACCACACACACACACACACACAACCACACACACACACTCACACACACACACACACACACACACACACACACACACACACACACACACACACACACACACACACACCCACACACACCAACACACACAAGAAGTTCCCATACGCTTGGCATGTTTGTTGTCAGTAATGCAGAATGGGGTGGAGAAAAATTAATATTCAAAGTAATGCATACCTTGAGAAATTAATAGGTAAATGCCTACTCGATGATTTGGATTTAATTTCATTACGGGCTTGTAATTCTTTGTTTAGAATTTACCTTCATGACTTTGTTTTAGCCTAATAGTAGCAAGATTCAAAGTGCAAATTGCCATTGGGGTTAATGCACTCATTAAATTGTGGAAATCCACGCCACGCTTCCTTATTTACCGTTTTTTGTGGTAGGCCCTATACCCGAAATTTTTCTAAGTCCGCCTGGCTTCAACATTTTTTCTTTGCCCTCGCCCATTTGCCCCTCCCACTTTAAAAATCCTGATGCCGCCACTGTTTCTACATACACACTTATCATGTCGTGTGCGTCCTCTGCAAGTTATCTTCATACACGCAATCGATCGTGTATGAAATAAAGACGTAATTTCTTTATGCCACTAACTGATTAATAGGCCTAAGTACGCATATAGAAAAACAAACATGACAGTTGCGGATTCCACGCGTAAGCAATATTTGTTAACGTGTATAGGATGGGGCACGACTCTATACGGACCTGCCCATACACGATTTGTGGTCGCTGTGCAAAATATAAAATGTCATGTGATAGACAGCGAGCCAATCAGGATGATGAACTAACTTGCCACCTAAAAAAAAAATGTGTTTAATCGACTTTGACAATACGGGGTGGTCTAGAAAGGAAAAAAAAACCCGGAACGGTGCATTAACGATTATTTCCAAAATTAATTACTCATCTTTATAATCGGATATACTATTCTTTTGCGAGTGGAATAACACATAGATCATCCGCTTTGGTAAGGGAATTTTCAATTTAATACCTTTTGGTAAATTTGGTATGCGCACGCCAGTTTACGTGTAATTTCTATGGAACACCGTAAATATAGCGCGTCCCAGAAAAAAATGTACATCTTATGGACCACAGAACAATTACCAAAATCAAGTTTTATGCCCAATTAAGTCTACATATATGGAAAGCGCACTTATTTTTAGCTGTAGAACGCCTCATTACCGCTTGACCCCTAGTCAAAGGTAAGATGCACTGATTTGCATAATAAGCTCTAAAATGAAAAGTACTAAACGAAACCTAAGAATTGTGATGCTCAGAAAAGACCACGCTATCGGATAATTGAAGACAAATACCATTTTTTTTTAGATAAAGAAGGAGAAAAATCAGAAAATTTGCATCCGTTTTTGGAGGTCACCCGCTATCAGGGCCGTACCTACC
>JZLH01S0461934.1:16839-30295 GCA_001188425.1 Eucidaris tribuloides | reverse complement strand
GAACTTTGAACATAATGACGTCAAAACCCAAATAGTAGATTCATGGCTTGTAACAAAAGTCAGAAAATAACATTCCACGTTAAAAATGCGTCGCAATTGTGTCTTAATAAACTTTTTAGAAATGTTTTAGTGCTCTGTTTGCCATTTTGCACCCTCTCTGAGTCTATTAAATCTTATCAAACGTGTTTTGTAAAGAAAGACAAAGTTTGTGAGGGAAGTATATGAGTTTTAGTGTACCGTACGCTATTTTCTTCCATGCGTGTGAAAGACATAGTGTGTAACACCCATATGGTAGTGTAGCTAAGTTTCAGACTAGCACTGGGTTAGATTCGTCAAGTTTGAGTTTTGATTCCAGTTAAGATACGAATGAGGATTAACTTCAGTGTTTTATAGGTTTGTGAAATTTGTACTCGACCGACTAGAGTATACGTTTATGGAATTTTATCCCTATCCGTACTGCAAATAAAAATATCGCGCAGCTTTGTGGCGTGCAACACACACGCACTCGTAGGGGTACCGTAAGTACAGTTTCTTTTCTTTTTTTGTTTACTTTTTGTAGTATCCCTGTTAATTCGATGACGGATATAAAACAAATATATACTGATACGAGAGTCTCTGTTTGAAACTATGGCGCCCTCGGTTACATTGACTGTTTACTATTTTCCCTCGGGGGCTGCGCCCCTCGGGAAAATAGTACAGTCCACGTAACCTCGGGCTCGTCATAGTTTCAACCAGAGACTCTCACATGAGTACATATTTGTATAATATACATCGTGCACCTGGCAGAAGGTCGTTAGCAAATGTTCTAAGCAGAAAGGTGTTAACCCGTTGGAGACGGTTTGATTTTGCTTTAACATGCATTTTCCATAGACCTTGTGACGAGATATCTCGTCACTCGTCGTCAATGGGTTTAAAGGTAAATGACGTGATTTGGGGTAGTCCTCAACTTGAGCTGAAACTACTCTAGAATCAAGGAAACTATACATGGATTCTGCTGTGAAAGTCTTGTAGTCAAACGATGGCTCATTCTGAAATAAATGTCAATATACATCGTGGCAGGCAAACCTGTTGTGTAGCTCTCCATGGCTTGTTATATCTATCGGGGCACGATAGAATTACAATAGGTGTATGCTCATGCTTGATTCTCCTTAAGTAAACAAATTACAGACAAATACAGCTGGGAGATCTACTCCAGCTGGTGTATAGTTGGTATACATCAACTGATTTGGTTGTTCAGGCATTTTTTAAGAATTGCCAATCATGCCACTACCCTTTAAACAGTAAATTACCTCTAACTTGAAGGAAAAACTATTTCCATTTTTTTGCGTAAACAAGGACCTAAAAGATCACAATTCTTTGATTTCATGTGAAGTAAGCCGGTGGTCGTCACGTCACGTTAAGAGCAGTTTACTGTTAACGCCCTTCTGCTTAGAGAGCATTTGCTAATGACCCTCTGCCAGGTGCACAAGGTGATTTGATTTAGTGCTAATCTAATTCTCTCTATGTTGTGTATGGCTGCAGGCTACATGCTAATGATGTCTTTCCATCTTTTATATTTTTTTCTTTCTTTGTGCAGATGTTGCTTGAATATTAAATGACGACACTCACTGCGTCGCTCAGACTGCCGCTACGGATCCAATCCCTGGTCAGTCTCACCTCCATTCTCGTCAGATTACAACCAATCAGCTCGCTGCACATTTCAAATCGACCAATCACAAGTCACTGTTCCCGCCTCCTCGACTATAAGAATCTCATCACCGGTGGAAGGAGAGGAGCGAATTCTCCAAATTGTCCAATCAGATTGGGTGATCGTTCAAATCACCCAATCAGCACACGGAGTGCGTCCTGGTATATGTGCGGCAACTCACACTCCAGCATGGCGTCTGCAGTTCTTGTATCACCAACGGCAACACACACGGGCACCGTGAGTACATGTATTTCAGATTAAAGGGCAGTAACATGATTTGGAGAAGTCATAATGTCTCAAAAACCAAGTGACTTTAAACATAAACCAATATACACTGGCTCGAGTGTATATTATTCAGGCTGGAAGAATTTGTCTTAAATTTGTTTATTTCAGGAGAAACAAGCATTGGTTTACCAGTAATAAATTAATCTCTGGCCCTGATAGAAATTGATCCCATAGAGAGCTATACATCACAGTCCGCTGTCACAATATTTTCTGAAAATAATTGTTTAAAAAGGGGGAATTTATGACTGACATTTTCACGGCAAAATTTTAAACAGTATACTTGATTGGGAGAGCATTGCATCCTAAATTGAAGACGACTTTCAGTGTTGCTATTTCCCGTTAACCTTTTCAATACCACTCTCGCACTGTGACATAAGAAGCATGTGGAATTTTGTTGTAATTAAACTGGGAGGATTAACTCTTTGACCAAGTATTATTTCAATTAATCACACAAATTTGTCACACCAAACCATCTTTGCTCAAATTTGCTCTGGTAAATGGCAGGAAAAATTCAAATTCAGTTCACAACGTTATGTAGTGTTTTCTGTTTGAATTCTATGAGGGCATATTCCCACAAAACCTGGCGTTTGAGCCCGAAGGCTTTTGTGAGAGTTGAATATTTATGTGAATCTTTACATATCAATCATTTTAGCTTTATACTTGGTTGATAAGTTCATTTTGGGGTGTGCAAATCATGCTCGTAATCTTTGCATAAAAGAAGAGAGATGCTTTCCAAATATACCTCACTTTTACATATTTGACATCAAGATGCATTTATGAAAATGTCTTCATCCATCTGCCCTACTTTGGCAAAAAAAATAACAAGTGATAAATTACTCAAAGTTGAATGATGTATTTTGTTGGAAACATCCTAAGCATGCTGTATATTCACTCAAAATTTGAAGAAAAAAAATTAACTTTGAAAAGATACATTAAAGGTATTGGCTAACATTTACCACAGTTAAAAAATTCTGAGCTGCATGATTCCCCATGCTACCAGTGTCTTTGATGAGGTCTAAAAATGAAGCCCTGAAAAAAAAATTGCATTTCAAAATGATTATTTAGTGCTTTTAAAAAGTGAAAATTTTAAGTTGACCAGATTCACTTGCCCATTTCCTCCCATAGACTTACTGTGTGTACACCTAGGTTAATAAAACTCGCCCCAAGTTTTATTGCTTATTCATGTATAACTTGCCATTGGCAGTGTAACTTTCCAAACTTTTGTATTCTAGGGTCCATTTGAAGACTACTATGTAGCTCAGATATCAAAGTTTGACAATTTTTAAATTGAAGCTCCACAATGTTAGCCTATCACTTTAAGTCAAAATACATCGATGACAGCGTATATGACTATTTGTAAAAAATGACAATATGTTTTTCATTTGCTTCGTTTGGCCAAAGTAGGGCAGCAATCTTGGTTTCCCTTTTTGCTGGGACACCCTGTACATTTACTACTAATTCATTTTTTTTTCTGTTTTTTCTGTTTTGATAGGTAATCTTCCTTCACGGGCTTGGTGACACAGGGTAAGTCCCTTTCCTTTGTCTTCTCACCTTTATCAGGACAACTCCCCGGCAGGACAACTCGCCGGGTACTCTGCAGTTATCCTGGGGGAGTTGTCCTCCAGGGAGTGGTCCTCTGGGGAGTGGTCCTCTAGGGAGCTGTCCTCTGGGGAGTGGTCCTCTGGGGGAGCTGTCCTCTGGGGGAGTGGTCCTCTAGGGGAGCTGTCCTCTGGGGGAGTGGTCCTCTGGGGGAGTGGTCCTCTAGGGGAGCTGTCCTCCAGGGGAGTGGTCCTCTGGAGGAGTGGTCCTCAGGGGGAGTGGTCCTCTGGAGGAGTGGTCCTCTGGGGAATGGTCCTCTAATGGAAGTTGCCCCCTGGGTGGTGCTACGGAAAAGCTGTTCTCTGGTAGAGTTGTCCTCCGTTGAAGTTGTCCTTGAGGAGAGATGTCTTCAGGGGAAGTGGTGCTCCGGGGGAGTTGTCCTCACATAGAGTTGTCCTTTGGGGGAGTTGTCAGGTAGGAGTCATCCTAGGAGAGTTGTCCTTTAGAGAAATCCATGAAACTCTTCTTTGATCACCATTAACTAAATGTGCCAGAGAAATAACAGCTCTATGGACATTTTGTGTATTGTGTGGTGCATATTTGTGACTTTGGCATGTTCACAAGAGTTAAAATTCTTCTAAAGCCACTGCTAGTTTGAACAGTTTCTTGTTGTACATCTTTAAATCAATATATTGAACTAGACCCATTTTTAACCCCTTCAGGATGACAAATTTGCACAGAAGCCCAGAAAATATGATTCTTTTGCTCATTCAAATTAAGGTTATAGTGCGATAATGACTCTGTCCCATTATGTGCACATTTTTTACCTGTTAATATGAAGAAAATAGTCTCTGGGCATAAGATGTGGTGATATTCTGTATTCAAGCCCATCATCTCCAAAGAGTAAAGAATAGGAATTACCCTATTACCCCTATCTGTAAGTAAAATCAATTTGCCAATGATTTTGACTTTATAAAAATTTAGTTTCATCATCAAAGATAAAGTAGATCCAGTACATGTAGCTTACCAGCAAAAGAGTTTAATTTTGGTGATTTGTGTTTATTTCTGGTATTTTACAGGCATGGCTGGTGTGCAGGTTTTGAGGAAATCCGTGAACCACACATCAAATACATCTTCCCTAATGCGTAAGTATGGGGCAATTCCACGGTCGATCAGTCGCATTACACTTTTATGTGTCAAGTCTGTAACTTTGTGGTATCAGTCTTACAAGAATGAGTCTTTCTGTCAAGTTTACACATTGACTTTAACTTGACACCCAAAGCTTTAAAATAACATTATCAAAAATTTTGCAGGCATTGTACTGTGAACGCCACAACATGGTAAAAATCGGTTAGTCACATTACACAAAAAGGACAAGGGAAAAAATCCATTTATTACAATTCACTATTTTTTTAAACCAAAACACTTTTAGCAGTTTTATTACTTGCACCATTTGACCTTGATAGAGAAGTCTCAAATACGCTATATAGATTTGGTAAGCAACTTAAAGTATCCTTTCTGGATAGAAAAATGCTGGTGTTGCATTACGGTCAGTCGCATTACAGTTTGTCCGGTGTGACTCTGGAGGGTATTTCACCCAGTGCAATCAAGGAAATATCATTATGGCTTCAGAAATACAGAAATGTGTACATCTTTTTCCCTTCAGTGAAATTTTGAGGAAAAAATATCACAAGAAACTTGTGTAATTGGCATTTTAGTGTATTTGGGGGGCGTCCAGTCCCACACATACAATTTTAATGATGGTTCGAGATCTTGAAGAAATCAACGAAAATGAAAAATAATTTTTATTGAATTTGAAAGACTTTTATTATTCATGAACATCCATGGTTAGTGATAGGTCATGTAATAACATGAGAGAGACATTTTAGTTTTTGGATAAATGTCCTTATTTGCTTGGAATTGCCCATGGACATCTGGGTTTAAATCTTTCGTGTCACAGAAGACTCATGTACGCATAACTTGATCATGTGTGAGCAGTCACCCACATGCTGTTTATAGTTTACCCAAGTCCAACACCGAGCTCCGTCTTTCCTCCTGCATCCCAAGAACAGGCTATGGAACTCTGTCCCTCCAACCGTGTTTCCTGATGTTCCAAACATGGACAACTTAAGTCAGCAGTTCATGCACATTTGTTATATTAGTTTAACATGTATGATTTCAGTAAGATAGTAATTACAATGTGATGTACTATATTAACTGTATATTTCATGGCCGCCTTTCATCTATTTGATGGCACCAAAAGGCCTTTAATTATTGATTAAAATCAAAAGAATCTCCACCAAAAAAATATCAAAAATAAATCTCAATTGTGATCAGTTTTCGTGGATTGAACCCAGAATTTCCTTATTACATGTACAAGACAGGCATCGTTACCACCAGACCACCCAAGAATGCCCAATGGCATTTTATTGTGAATGGCAACTAATAATACTATTTCTTGAAGACAAATCATTCTAGCTATACACTCTGTCTAGGGTATACAGTGGTATAACTTTCAACTCATTTGTTTCTTGAGGCATTTTTCTTCTACCAATCATGTCATTGCCTCTGTCAAGTGATCAAGTGGTAACAATACCTGTCTACAGCATGTCTCCAAAGAAATTCTGCAAGTGAAAAGCTTCTTCTTGGGCAATTAAAAAATACTCTCGTGACATGATGCTTACATCAACATCAAGAGCATAGTCTTAGCTTTTAAATTGTTCAATTTGCCTGTTTTAATCTTGAGATATGTATATTTAAAAACGACAGGGTAAAATCACAATTGTGCCACTTTTTCTACAGTCCCTAGTAAAAATGGCACAATTGTGATTTCACCCTTTCGTTATTTACAACATATCTCAAGATCAAGACAAGCAAACTGAACAGAACAAATGGCATTTGAAAGCTGAGACTTTGCCCTTGATGTTGACGTAACCATCATGCCACAACAGTACTTTCATTTGCACAATTCTTTTGAGGCACGCTGTACAATCTTCCTATTACTAGACGGGCATCATTACCGCTAGAGCACCAAAGAATGCCCAATAGCAATGTATTGTGAATGGCAACTACACTGTAGTAATACCATTCATTGAAGACAAATTATTCCAGCCATACATGCTCACTAGTGTATATACTGGTATAAAGGTCAAGTAAGGTAATGCTAATATACTAGGGCGAGACACATAATGGTTTTCACTTTGTTTTCATAAATAATTGATTAATTAATATTAATAACTTTAAGGCAAAATCAGTTACATGGCGAAGTAATATACAGTTTTTCAACTGGTTCATGTGTCTCCATTGGTGTGCAGATATCAGGCTCCACGTGCCATAACTATGTATAATTGATGTTTTCTCTATGGGCACCACAGAGAGTTTACGAGACCTCAGGTGAGCGTCGTGCCCCCTTGGGCTCTTGTTTTTACCTCACCCAATCATGTCACCGCCCCATCAAGTGATCAAGTGGTAACAGTGTCTGCCCAATAGTCAAGGGGTTGTGGGTTCAATCACCACCCAAGTCCACCTGTTATTTTTTTTTCCGCAGATACTCAAAATGGAATTATTTTTATGCAAGAAAACCACCTGTGCAAGGCTGATCTGTGGTAGTTGTAAATTTACGTGGATCACTCCCATTATTGGAGATTGCCACCACCTATGAAAACGCCAAAGAATTTCGTTCATAATCTTGCTAATTGTGTATAAAGCACTAAGTGATCAAGCCCAGTATATCACCGAGCTATTGAAATCCAGATTTCATAGACATTCCCGCAACCTACATAGCTCCCAAGACTTTCTGTTATTGCAAATCCCATCCCATAAAACAAAAATAACCTGAACAGATAATGCTTTTGCATGTGCAGCCCAAGAGTATTAAAGATTGGGTTATTGATTTGCAGGGCATGATGTGCCTAAAGTCAATTTACTTCCCTTCATTATGCATACCAACGGTAGTTTTCAGTTACTTACAAATTGGTTTGTGTTGAAACGTCTGAAGATCCATACGTCATGAATTATGTTGTTTAATGAAAAAACTAATAACGACATTGTTTTACCAGAACTTGTTGTTGCTTTCTGTGAGTTTCAATTTTGCTCAAATCGCGCGATATGCGGTTAATGTGCCACCGTAGGCCAGACGAGCGCAGCCTTCTGGGATTGGCTAACTGGCATATCGCGCTGCGCGACCGTTTGGCTAACGTGCTGATCAGCGACCATTTTGGAACTGGCACAGTGCCACGTTTAACGTCCTGCCGGATTTTTTTAAATTTGCTCTGAGCAAATGGAAAAAGAGATGAAGTTTAACCGTCCAGATTTTCACCAAAACTCAATATTTTACCCCAAGTCTCTATGAGAGGTGTTCATTTATATTAATCTTCACATTGGATATGATTTCAGCTGATTTGATTCATATAGATGTTTTTTGACGTGCAAATCAATAACCCAATCTTTAAGGAACTTGTACCTGTAGAAATAAGGAAATCAACATTTTTTAACAGTTTCAAATCTACAAGAAAGACACATTTGTTCATGTACCTATGTATGTATCAAGTTGATCATGAGCTCTTGCAGCATATTCAAATATTTTTGTATAATTTTTGCCGTATATAAATTTCATATATAATTATGATGATGATGATGATGATGATTATGATTATGGTCCATGCTATTTCTTCTTCACAGGGGTATCCAGCCAGTCACACTCAACATGGGAATGGCAATGCCGTCATGGTTTGATATCCACACGTTGGGATTCGATGGCAAGCAAGATGAAGCAGGCATCAAGAATGCATCAGCAAATTGTAAGTAATAATAATAATAATAATAATAGTTATGCCCCCACCAATGAAGTCTCGAGGGGGCATTAAGTGTTGCACCTGTCCATCCGTCCTTCCGTCCGTCCCCCTAATTGGTTTCCGCGCAATAACTTAAAAAATATTTGTGGGATTTTAATAATTTTTGGTGTGTGGGTAGATCACAACAAAATACAGGTCAAGTTTGAATTTGGAGTCCGCAGGTCAAAGGTCAAAGGTCACAGCTCATTATATATGCAAATTGGTTTCCGCACAATAACTTCAAAAATATTTGACTGATTTTTATAATACTTGGTGTGTAGGTTGATGACACTAAAATACAGATCAAGTTCGAATTTGGAGTCTGCAGGTCAAAGGTCAAAGGTCACAGCTCATTATATATGCAATTAAGTTTCCGCACAATAACTTCAAAAATATTTGACTGATTTTGATAATACATGGTGTGTAGGTTGATGACACTAAAATACAGATCAAGTTCGAATTTGGAGTCTGCAGGTCAATGGTCAAAGGTTACAAGTCATGCACATTGGTTTCCACATGAACTTCAAAAATATTTGACTGATTTTTATAATACTTGGTGTGTAGGTTGATGACACTAAAATACAGATCAAGTTCGAATTTGGAGTCTGCAGGTCAATGGTCAAAGGTTACAACTCATGCACATTGGTTTCCACATGATCTATAAGGAATGCTTACTGATTGCATTTAGTGGGGGCATCCGTGTCCTATGGACACACCAAATTTCTAGTTACAATTCATGTAGCGCTTTATAAACAAGATAAGACACATCCTCAGAGCCAGGATTTGCATTCCAGGTAGTGTATACACTGGTCCATAATGTCACCTGTCACTGTGATAAAGTCATGTACCCCAATCTATGGAAAGTACTAAATATCGTACTAGAGATGTAAAATATGAAAATGAAATGTCTTCAGAAACTACAAATTTTATGACCTTCGCATGCTGCAAGAGTTTCAATTTTTATATTTTTCACCCAAAGCATTTTTCTTTCCATCTCTGTCTTATAAGACGTGTGACTTTATCAGGATATCATGATGACAGGTCACATATGTTCAAAGTCATTTGCTTCCTGAGGCATTTTCAAGTGTTCTCAATCATGTAATTAGCCTGTAAAGATTGTGTCAGGGATTTGCAAGTCCATTACTTCCCTTCATTATCAATACCAAACGCTAGTTTAGTACTTACAAATGGTTTGTTGAAAGTTTGAGATCCATACGTCATGAATTTGTTGTATTATGAGAAAAACTAATAACAACATGTAACTACAGAATGTTGTTCTTTCCGTAAGTTTAAATTTTGCTCAAACTACGAATCGCGGTTACGTGTACCGTCTCAAGATGCAACGAAGCGCACTGATTGGTTAATGGATAAACTCCACATGACCTTCGGCCAACGGCTGATCGGACAATTTTGGAACGGCCCGTGCACGTCGGCGTCACAGATTTTTTTTCTAAATGCTTCAGAGCAATTTGAAAAAGGATGAAGTTTAACCGTCCAGATTTTCTCCAAAACTCAATATTTTACCCCAAGTCTCTATGAGAGGTATTCATTTATAGTAATCTTCACATTGGATATGATTTCAGCTGATTTCATTCATTAAGATGTTTTTTGACGTGCAAATCAATGACACAATCAATCTTTAACCCTAAAAGGACTGGGCTATTTTGAAACTGCATAGCCCAAAAGGGGGCTAATTTGCCCCCCCCCCCCCTTCAGATCTCGGTAGCGGATAGTGCGATCGCCGTGAAGATTTGCGTGTGCGTAGAGCTGGATGTAATCTCCAAGACTGTGTAGTTAGATTTTGAAAAATAATTAT
The DNA here is from genome assembly GCA_001188425.1 of Eucidaris tribuloides. Lineage (NCBI taxonomy): Eukaryota > Metazoa > Echinodermata > Echinoidea > Cidaroida > Cidaridae > Eucidaris > Eucidaris tribuloides. The sequence continues at coordinate 20,136 of JZLH01S0461934.1, read as the reverse complement.
TTTCTATTTTTTAAATAATCAATTATGCAAATTTAGACATTAAATCATATTTTTGCCTTTTACTCACATTAAACAGCTAGTAGAATACTAATTTTTGGTGAAAATATTCTTTTTGCCATTTCTGACAATTTACAAAAAAAATTGCCCAATCGAAAGTAATTTCTTATGTATTTTATTGTTTCGTGAATTTCTTATGTTTTTCTTTGTTTTTTCGACCTTTTGTTTTTTATTGGTTTTTTTTATGAAGTTTGTGAGGGACACTTTTTTTGCGATCATAAACAGCACAAAATTAATTAATTTCAACCAGTAAAAGTAAAAATAATCATACTTTTATGAAGTTTGGCTGGGGGGGACCACCCTGTGTATTCTGCAACAATTTGGCTGAGCCTAACTGGCCCCCACAATATGGTTCCAAGAATGCATTCGTGAATAAAGCATGCATTGGTTTGAATTGAAAAGATGAGTAACATTTTACTTTCTTTTCTTTTCATAAAAAAGTAATGAAATTAAACATGCATTGGTTTGTATTGAGAAGATTAGTAACATTTTTCTTCCTTTCTTTCTTGCAGTAATTAGATTAATTGAGGTTCCAAGAAGGCATTTATGAATAAAACATGCCCATCAGTTTGAATTTTGAAAAGATTTAGCTACATTTTCCTTCTTTTCTTTCTTTCTTTTTTGCCAGTAATTAAATTAATTGAGGAGTTAAGAGAAGGCGGGTATCCCGTCCGCGCATCATGAATCGGGAGGATTCTCACAAGGCGGGGCGCTGTCCCCTCTATTAGTCGTTAACGTAACGAGAAACCGTTCGCGCGGGTGTGATAAGCCTTAAGTACATGGATACGCTTTACGCATAAAAGTTTTTAAAGTAAGTTATTTTAACTGATGATTTATCAGTATTACAGGTTCCAGCCATCAGGGAAATCGAGGAAAATTATTTTTACTTTTTCGCAGTCAGGAAAAAGTCAGGGAAATTTGAATAAAAATGCCTCAAATTCACGAAAAGTCAGGCGAATTTGGATTGGCCCAAATAATAAGTAGGTCAGTCAGACTCTGTTATGATTTTGTTGCATATCAAAACAACATCATTGGATGATCTGCGCCTATGGTGAAACTGGGAAATGAATTGAATAATTATCATGGAATTTTGAGAATTCATCAGCGCAAAATCAGGGAATTTAGTTTTCTTGAAATCCTGGGAACCGTGGTATAAGCCAGTTTGTAGTTACAGTCCGACCTCGGTTTTACGGCCATCGCTTAACTGGACCTCTCTATTATCCGGACAATGACTCTACCAGTTACTGCCAGTTATTGATAAACCTTGATCACTATCGGAAATGTTATCTTAAACACAGACACCTGCTGGGTATTTATTTATGTATTATTGCAGCATTTTTTAAATGGGGTACTCCCTTCAGTTCACTGTGCAACAGTTGAACTTTTTTTCAAGGGAACCCTGTAAACAGATAAAATGACAAGCATAAAAAAATATATTCTTACAAGAAAACAACATACAAATTATGAATACAGAAGTGCATAATACATACTACACAAAATACACGTGGGTAACCTTACCCCTACCCCCCCCCCCGAAAAAAAAAAAACGTAAACTGAATACAACCGAAGATACACATATAAAAATAGTTTTGAATGTAATCATTTTTAGTTAAGCATTAATCATTATTTAGTTAAAAGTGATATGCCATAAATCCTCACAGGAGAAATATTAAACACAGGTTATTGCAATACTCCATGAATTACAATGTTTAAATTTGTATATATTAGTATTTGTGTTCATTTAATTTCATTTGATTTCATCTACTTAATTGATCATGTTTAATATGCAATGTCTATTTAATATAAAAATGACATTGCAAAAGAAGAAATATGAAATTAATTCAGTAATCAGTTAATAATAAAAATCATTAGGTAATTAATTTGCATTTACTATTTCAGCTGGGTAATACAATACGAATGATAATTAAATATTGCACAGAGGAAATATGTAACAACAAATAATCAATTATATTTCAAAGATTGGTATTGTAAATAAATAGGGCCTAATCAATTTTGCAAATATAAGAAAAAAAAACAGATAACGGATTGGTATCAGTTGAACAATAAATGTAAGTGTCATTTTTGTAGGGTCAGTTGTAATTTGTGCATAGTCTGTGGTTTGGTCAACTATAGTACGTGACATTGTACCCCTAGATATTGCTACAAAGACTGTGTTTGTACTTTATTTTTCTTATCCGACCATATCACTTATCTGGATGACTACTGGTCCCATCATGGCCGGATAACTGAGGTTGGATTGCAGTATGTAGTCACAATGAACCCATGAATCCACAGATGTTTGAAGACTGGATGGGAGTTTTAGGACGCATTTGAGATCAGCTGTTCATAAAGTGATGGAGGACTGCTGGAATTACTTTGTTGAATTTATTTGAAAAAAATACCTCCACCTGTACATTCTGCCATGTATCCTGTGCATACATGAATATTAATAACACAGCTTTTATGAATACCTGCCTGGTGTCTGTAAAATGGCTACTTTTGTGAAATTACAAATTACTTGAAATATAGCTAGCCAAATGTGATTCTCAACCTATTCAAATCAAATCTGCTAATGTTGAAATATGCAAACATAAATTAACTTTACTCTTAACAACCATTTAACAAACATTTCAATGCAAACTTTCTTTGGGGGTAAAATCTAATGACAGTAATTCGTCGGTACAGAACCAGAAGGGCGTTAATGCTAAATACATTGACAACCATAAGGGCGTTAATGCCATTGACTTTGCACAGTGATAACGCCCTTCTGGTTCTCAACCGGTTATGCGTTAACGCCCTTCTGGTTCTATACTGACGAATTATACTTTCTTAAAATGACATGAAAAACGTGGCATTTTACTTGGCACTTCATATTCCAGTCGTTCGTAAACTCATGCGTAACTTTACGAACAGTTTTATGACACAGGACACAAGAGATTTACAACCTCTATAGGTCTTGTGTATTATTTGGTGCATATCTGCGACTTTGGCATGTTAAGTGTTAAAGCAGGAAGTGATTGTTTTGAAGTACAATTTTTTTAGCTGTTTTATTTATAGACTTTATCAGAGACACTTAGAGCGTGGAGGATTATGTAGCTCAGATTTGTGACCGCCCAGCTCCAAACCCNCAAAAAGTAGGCCAAAATTAATTTTCAGTTTTCTTCATAGTTTTAAAGAGTAAGCTCTTTGCATTAAATGCTATATAACTTGTTAAAATCAGACCATCGTAACCTATTCAAA
>JZLH01S0461934.1:6029-16789 GCA_001188425.1 Eucidaris tribuloides | reverse complement strand
CTTTTGGGGTAAAATCTAATTGACAGTAATTCGTCGGTATAGAACCAGAAGGGCGTTAATACTAAATACATTGACAACCATGAGGGCGTTAATGCCATTGACTTTGCACAGTGATAACGCCCTTCTGGTTCTCAACCGGTTATGCGTTAACGCCCTTCTGGTTCTATACTGACGAATTATACTTTCTTAAAATGACATGAAAAACTTGGCATTTTACTTGGCACTTCATATTCCAGTCGTTCGTTAACTCATGTGTAACTTTACGAACAGTTTTATGACACAGGACACAGGAGATTTACAACCTCTATAGGTCTTGTGTATTATTTGGTGCATATCTGCGACTTTGGCATGTTAAGTGTTAAAGCAGGAAGTGATTGTTTTGAAGTACAATTTTTTTTAACTGCTTTATTTATAGACTTTATCAAAGACACTTAAAGCATGGAGGATTATGCAGCTCAGATTTTGTAAACACAGGTCATTGTTGAATCATACTTTTGATTTCTGATTTTCTTCACAGGCCGACAGTCCAAAGAAGACATTCCCGTTGTTGCAGTGCCATGGTGGGGCGGATCCCGTGGTTGGGTTTACAATAGGAGAAATGACACGTGTCTTTTTACAGAAGCATGTCGCCAACCCAGTATTTAAGAAGTTTGATTCAATGGGGCACTCTTCCTGCCAAGAGGTAAGCCACCCTTACTATAATTCATCACAGTTATATGGGGTGGCCCAGAAAGAATGCAACACCTGCAATCATTAATTTCTGCAACATCATGGGTCAAATATCATTGGCAGAGCTGCAAAGTGGTACTGATTTTTCAGAAATTTCTACTGAAAGTGGCAAAGAATACTGAAGGTTGCATGAGAAATATTGCATACCTGCCAACCCTGAAACCTCAAAGATAGGGACAAAATGGGGTAAAAATTTGAAAAGTAGGGACATTCTTCAATATCCTATACATTACCACAGACAAATATTTGCAAAATTAGGGACACAATTCAAAAAATGGGTAAAAAGTGCTGTTTCTTTTGGCAAAAATAGGGACTGTCCCTGGAAAATAGGGACAGTTGGCAGGTGTGCAGTCATAAATCCCCCACCTCCCCATCCTCCTTCCACTTCCCCATTCCCATCCCCTCCCCCTCATTGTCAAACTTTCTGAAATGATCCTGAAATTCAAAGACACACAAATCTCTATATATCTATCCACAATACCAATTTTTTCATAAAAATAGTAGGAATCAAAGTTAAAGGTATTGGCTAACATTTACCACAGTTAAAAAAATATGAGCTACGTGATTCCCCATGCTACCATTGTCTTTGATAAGGTCTAAAAATGACACCCTGAAAAAATTGTATTTCAAAATGATTATTTAGTGCTTTAAAAAAAGTGAAAATCGTAAGTTGATCGGATTCACCTGCCCATTTTCTCCCATAGACTTACGGTGTGTACACCTAGGCTATTTAAACTTGCCCCGAGTTTTAATTGTTTATTCATGCATACATGTAACTTGCCATTGGCAGTGTAACTTCCCAAACTTTTGAATTCTAGGGTGTTTATTTGTCCATATGAACACTACTATGTAGTTCAGATATCAAAATTTGACAATTTTTTAAATTGACGCTCCACAATGTTAGCCTATCACTTTAATAAACTAATCAAGAAGAAGAATCACAATGATGGATGGACAAACACCAGACATGTGACAAAGCACAAGCTTATCATGACTGACACTGAACTTACAAAGATATTACATTAAAAATGTTTAAATTTGCAAAAGAACATCATGTTTCATTTTTTATCACTGAAGGATTATGCATATTTTCATATACTTACAATAAACGGTGTGTGATGTCCGAGGGCCAGAAGTCGCAGTCCTATACATGTACCATGAAGAATGTTGATCATACCAGCAATGCCGGCAAACTTCCCAAATGCTACCAAACGTTTACCACTATCATCAACAATCTTCTCATAGTCCACAAGGCGAATGTTCTGCAAAAGAAAAGGCAAAGTGAAATTCCTTCGTAAAAGATCAGAGGCATTGACAGCTTTATGGGGAATTTCGTTTTTCTTAAAAGATCTATCATATTTGCTTTATTAGATCTAATTCCTGCCAATTATTTCAACTACACTGTCAAACCTGTCTTAGCAGTCACCTCTCTATGCCAGCCACCCAGTATAGTGACCAATAAATGATTCCCCAGTAGACGATTCATATGTTAAAGAACCTGTCTATAGCAGCCACCTGTGTATAAAGGCCACATTTTTGTTTTCCTTGAGTGGCCACTATAGACAGGTTTTATTATATTTGGAATTATTTGACTTTAAGATCTTATACAGGAAGCAAATGAATTATTAAATTTTCACAAAAAGTAATATACAGTCATGGTTGACATTGTTGTGTGCCTACTGGAGACTGGAGACCACCTCATGATACACAGTAACAATTCAGGAGTAGGTAATACATTACCTTTTTAATAGGCTGATAAATTTCAGGTAGGAAGAGCAAAATACAAATTGTCAGAAGAATGTACATGTACACAGCGTTGCTTTTGTTTCAACACTTGCTGTACATACCTCATGATGTACATGTACATGTACATGTGGAACACAACCCATGACATACATGTACCGGTATGCCACATTCATAATGCAAGAAAAACCAACAGTGTAACAAATTCTTAAATGTAATTTTGCTTCATTTGGCCAAAGGAGAATGAGGCTTTGTGTGTTTGTGAAATACTGTGTTACAGAAATGCATATGTAGGAATGAAACACACACATAGTTGAATGCATGACAAGACATCAGTGATACTCATCTTCTGTCCCCACCTCCCAATCCCAACCACCTACCCCCCCCCCCCCCCGGCAAAAAAAAAAAAAAATGATCACTATTCCATGATACATGTATACTGTACATATTTCCATTCGAGATTGTCCCAGACAGACTGGTATGTTCACTGTACCATCTGCTTACAAGTATCTAACAATATTTACATATCTGTCTCAGCGTAAATTTTCCCTTTACTGTTTGATCGGCAAACAAAATCTGTGATTACACTGTGTTATAGTATCTCTGTTTTCCTACCAATGATATTGAGGATGTGGTACATGTACCTGACCAAATTTTAATGAGTGCGGTACCTCTTACAGTCATTCTTAAAGTAAACAATGACGTGTAAACAGATTAGAATACAGTATCATGTATTAACCGAGCATACATCAATTATTAATATATCCCCTAAATTGACTGATAATTAGTTCCACTAACCTTCTATGCCCTATCAAACTTAAAACTGTACTTCTCCCATACACATGTTAAAGGGTACCAACACCCTAAATAGCTCGTGAAGTGATTATATTTTGATAATAATCTCCAGAACATTTTGGAACTCAGTTCCGCGCGTTCAATCTCAGTTCCGTAAACGCCGGTTACATGCGTACGCGTTCTGGCTATACGCGTACGTTTTTACCAAAACTATCAAAGTTCAGGATCGATCAGACCAATCATCGTAGTATGCACTGTGTGTTCGCACTACTATACACCGCGCCGTGTCGTGTTCCTGATCGAAAAACGTTGCAAAGTTTCAGCCAGTCTATCTCAAGCAATACATCCAAGACAAAGTTGCAAAGTGTTAGACGTCACGGTCGCAAACAGTGACCGTTTCAAGGGTCGAGACTCCGCCGAAAGTGCGAAAGCAATAGATTGTCAGTCGGCTCGCTTGAGAAACTCGCGTGCACTTGCACAGGCTCAACTCGGCTGTCAAGCTTACAGCAAGGCAATTGCCGGGGGCAATTGATCATAAATGGATGATGACAGAAGCTTGTATTGAGGGATGGTATAATGATATAACATAATTTTAGCAAGAAAAAAATGTGTTTATGTCTATACTTCCTGTAATCTAAATGCCACAATCCGAGGCTACGGATTATTATTGGAGGAAAGTCGATCAAACTTGGTATTTGCGGTGCGAATAATGTCCCACTGTCTTGGCCTTGTGCAGCTGAGTGCTGCATGCCGCACCGGCAAAACGCCGCCCGGTGGTGGGGTGGTAGACTGAAGGGTTTGTGGTGGTGACACATTATTTTGCAGAATCACTGCTTGTTCATGCAATATACGCGACGCATGCCCGTCCTTTTGTTGTGGACTTGTCCATGTTTACTTTGAATTACCGCTTTCAATAAGAGAAGTAATTTACACATTTAACCGTTTAAGTTTATTCAGTACAGGTTGCTTCACGCCGCTAATAAAATGACAATACCATTCCCGACGCAATAATAGCATAAAAAAGGATCCGGGTCTTTTGAGCAAAAATACCTGTTGATATTTTTTGCCATTTACACAGCGTCCCTATCAAGACAAATCACTGTTGACGTATTTTCAAGTTCATAAAAACATGTGCAAGGAGTAGAACACATATACCGTTTACCCACAAAAATATAAACTGATCCGTACATGACTTTTGTACGTCACACTTCGGATGAGAAAGCTAAATGTATGATGTATATCCTGTACTGTATATCGTATAATTTATACTTGTATACTTGTCACTCAGACAATCTCTGTGAGGAAATATTAGGCCTATAAGCAAGTAAAAATACCTGGGTAAAAATTTAAACTGAATCACAATTTTCGTTCCATTGAACCCAAAATTAAATGACTTTGCGAAAATCATATCATAAAGACTTTCACGACATTTAAATGAAAATTGCACTCCCAAAACGGGAACACAACTTTTATGTTTTTAGGACTGGTGGACTGGGGACTGGTCGCACATTGTTCGCAGACCCCCCCCCCCAAAAAAAACCAACACACACACACACACGTTATCAACATTATTTGGAATTTGTTGGATAGAGTTTTAAACATTGCACATCAGAGGCAAACTGGAAATATTATTTATGAGTGAGTTTGTTTTCATGTGATTTCTCAGCTGCCCGGCCACTATACAGTGGCAAAATTTCATTCCTTCAACATAATTTGTGCTTCTATAGCTGTCACAACGTACCTTTTCTTGTACGGGAATCTGGAATAATGCTGCACCTGCTCCACGTCGCCTTTTTTTTGAAGTGTGGTGACATTATCGTAGGCACTTACCTTATACTCTTCATTTGAATGAAATCATTTATCAGATATACATACCTGCCAACATTTGGAAATGCAAAATCTGGACAACCAATGGCCGGGGGTCCAGGGGTTCAGGGGCAGAGCCCCTGACGGGGGTCCTGGGGGGAGCACCCCCGGAATCTCCTGGATTTTAGCAACTTTAAAGGCCAAGGAAACAATTTTCATACTTGAAATTAATGAATTGAAGTTTGCAAAATCTTTTGAAATAACACTGTAGACTCTAACGTTAGTCTGCTAGTGTAATGAAAGGTAAGGCAGCTTGTACATTTATATCATGCTTCTAGGCAAGTAGAGTTGATAATTTGTAATACAACTGCAACTCTTAAAAGTAGATGGAGAGCAAGTCTCTTAATTTTAGCATGTTACCAACAGTTTGCACTTGGAAATTAAGTAGATTAGAGCAACTTATCTTGTTTACACTAGATCTACACATACTGACAATAGATCGAACGCACCTTCCTTGAATGGATTGGAGTGTTTTGTACGTGGCTGACTTGGCATTCCTAAGCACACTCTCACTGTATAGAAGCTGAGACAGCATTTAATGTTTCTGTTTTGCTTGGCCAGTTTGTGTGTCATAATTGAGCTGTGGCCGTGGTCATACTTGCTTGTTCCTTGTTTTTGTTCTTAGTCACCATGGAAAAGACCCTACATGAATCACTTCACTATATGAAGAGTTTCATTCCAAAAGGAGCTAAATCCACTCTCGTTACTTTTGAGTAAAACACCTTTTTTTATTTCTCCCTTTTCCCTTTAGCCATGTACCTTGATATTGTTATATATGTTAAAGGTATCACCCTGGACCAACATTATATGACTTGAAAAAATCTACCGATTATACTTGATTTTTAGTAATTTTTTAAAATTTATTTTTTCGTGGATTTAGCTCCTTTTGGAATGAAACATGGATTTAGCTCCTTTTGGAATGAAACATGGATTTAGCTCCTTTTGGAATGAAACTCGCACACAAAAATCTACACAATCATTATTGCATCAGCTTTTAATTTCATGAATATTCACTGAAGGTGATTAATACTCCCGTCCCAAATTGTCGCTGACTTATTGTGGTAATATGCCGTTACCATGGCAATGCAATTTCCAAAAAAAACAGAAAAAAATCATTTGATCCACAAGATTTTTACCTGATTTATTGTCATAATATGGCGTTACCATGACAACGCAGTTTCTAATACATGCTAAATATGTGTCTTGCACATCTTCAACCCAAGACCAATGTGTCTACCGAATTCCATGAGCACTGGTCTGAAACTGGTTAAGTAATTTGATCCGCAAGATTTGTACATGATTTTTTTGCAGTAATATGCCGTTACCATGGCAACACAGTTTACGACACAAGCGAAAAATATCTCTTGCGCATCTTCACCCCAAGACCAATGCGTACCCCAAATTTCATAAGCATTAGTCAAAAACTAAAGAAGTAGTTCGATCCGCAAGATTTGCAACGGACCGACCGACCGACTGCATTATGCTTGGAAACAAAAGCCTAGCCAGAGGTGTGTGTTCTTTACTGCAGTCTGATTGGTCAATTGGATTTAGCCCCTTTTGGAATGAAACTGATTTGGATTTAGCTCCTTTTGGAATGAAACATGATTTTGTATCTTAATTTTTTTCATCTTTCTGCTGCAATTTTTCAATGAGATATAGTACATATTGTTCCCATGTATGAAATCAATATTTTAAAACAAAGAAAATCAATTTTGATAAAATATGGATTTAGCTCCTTTTGGAATCAAGCTCTTCATATGTGGGACTACGTAGATACCTTCAGACATCAGCTCCAAATTTGGTACCTCTTCTGCATTCGGGAAGCGTCTTAAATCTGTGCAATCTTGTATGAAATCAATATTTTAAAACAAAAAAAATCAATTTTGATAAAATATGGATTTAGCTCCTTTTGGAATCAAGCTCTTCATACATGTCATATGTGGGACTACGTAGATACCTTCAGACATCAGCTCCAAATTTGGTACCTCTTCTGCATTCGGGAAGCGTCTTAAATCTGTGCAATCTTGTGTCATTCCCGGTAAATACGACTATCCTTGTCAAACTGTATGTCATTTCTTGCTCATAATGCCTGAAACCAACGATGAACCGGGCGATGAATGCATTACCGAATCGCACTACAAGTACGATAAAACGGCGACTTGCTACATAGAAAGACATGGTTATAAACCTTTTTTTTTCCTAGTGCGAATCAGCCAAACGTACTGTTTTGTGTGGGGAGATAAGTGGCACTGCTGAGTGTATGTACGCTGTGTGAATCGCAAATGAATCCTGAGCCAACGGCAGGATTGACCAATAAGCGCGAGGATGCCCTGCTCTAGCTGGAGCCGTAGCACGTAGCATAGCATGAAAAAAAATATGCCGGGTAGGGTTAATAATATAACGCGACTTATATGATTGCGCCCTCTTTCGATTAAGTTTGCGATATTTTTTTCATTCTCTAGACAAATATGGAAAAAAATCAGGCCCCAGACGCGGTGTCGCGATTATTCTTTAATAATCGTAGGATGCTAACTGAAGATTCATGAATTATTCATGATGAGCGATTCAGCTCGCAATCCGCCTCGGCTCAATACACTAGTCCTTAATAGAAGCCATGTTTATTTTAGGAAATTAAATGTTGCTTCTGTTATGAATGGCAGTATTTTCGTCTTAGCTTATTCTTCCCAGTCTTTATCAAAGATAAATATTGTAGTTATTAATCCAAGATTAAATTTTACATAACTACTACGAAATATCACACAAACAAAAAATGATGAATGAACATTTTAAGGCTAGAAAGCAAGGACCTATATGGAGAATCGAGGTTAGTACAGCTGAACTCGTTCCTCGATTTGTGGATTTTGATGCCATTGAAGTTTTTTCGTTACAGGTTTAACCAAGTTGATACTAACGTTAAATGATATCATAACGTGTTACAAAGGGATGGGTTAATTCAAACATCGAACCGCACACATGCTGGCATCGTGCAATGTGTAATGTTGGAAGCTAGAATTGAAGGGCTGGAGTGAATAGTCATTAGCTGTAGCGGAGTGCACTGTACATACGATCGCTCTAGTCTAAGTAGATCTAACTTAGAGTCTACAGAATAATTAAATTTTTTTAGTCAATCAAGAATGTTGATGTAAGTGTCGAACATGCGTTGTTGAGTGTCGACATTGTTGGCAGTGTGAGATATCAAATGGACTGGAGAGAAGAAATGGAAATTCGTAAGCTAATCTGAGGTGAGCTAAAAAAAAACGTGACTTAGTCTAGATCTATTTACTAACCGAGATCTAGATCTAGATCTAAACGTCCGTACGGTTAACATCGCACTTTGAGAGAATGTTTTTACCATTACCTTCTATTATAATGACTTCAGTCATGGAAATACGAACCCTAGTTGTAATCCTTGATATTTTTTCTTCCAAATCCACTTTACTTTATATCTCCTGGAAGTCGACAATATTTCCAAACATCGTCGTTTTATTTCTTGGCCTCCGTTACTGGCGAAATATGCGGCGATAGTGTTTATTGTCTCAGGCCCATTGTTTTTGACGAAAATGTTCCAAAGGCCATTTGTGAGGGCATTTCTCCGAGTCTTGTTTGGCCGTACACATCGTACGAACCTGCGCGACAATCACCGGCGTAGCTCACGGTGAAAATGCCAGTGTATGGCTCATGACGTCTCACATTTCGCCAAGGTTTTGCAGTTTGGCGTTTGTACGCCCGACCAAAAATATCCCTGATTCAGCCATTCCTCGCGACCGGTTTATGTGTCGATAGGCCATTAGCAATTATCGGTGAATTAATTCGCAGACGAGGAAGTGATTGCAGTGTTTAACGTCTATCCGCTTTAACATTGAACACAACGTAGTGCGTGTAACTCCATATTGGTGATCCGTGTACAAACAACGGATCACCATAAGATATTGTCAAAATCTTTCTTATTATTATTATTTTTTATTCCTAGTTTCTTTCTGACCAATATTCTTGTTACCCCACGATATCTCATAACACGCTTCATCAATCATCTTGTAACTTAACATAGGTTATGTCAAGTGTCAACACCTCAACACACAATTTTTGTCAGCGCTGTCAGGAGCCCGTGCGTCATCTATGACGTCATTAGTAAAAAAGCTAGAGTTACCTATATTGCGATATCTCGAGCCGGCGGTCGAATAAAACAACAAATTGGCAAAGGTCAAGTTCAGGTCATTGTCAATCTTTTGTCGCAAACCAGTGCGCGCTGCGCGCTTCACATGCGTGTACCGGGAACGCGGTCAAGAAAATAAAAATGCTCGCGCAAAGACTTCTTATTAACGGTACTGATAGGTTGTCAGGTCATTTGGACATTTTAGTGCGCGCGGTACGCAGCGCGCGTTTTTTCGCGCGCAACCGCTCTTTTCCCGCCGAAAAAACGTATTTTTCGATGGATTTAGTATGTCTGACTGAATTCTAACTCGTTAGAACCCTTTCCCCGACCATCCAGGACCCCAAAATATTGCTTATATGCCCCAAAATATTAAACGCAGCCGCGCATTGCCGCCGTGTGAAAGAGCCTTTTTTCAAATCGCTGATAACTCTGCTAGAGATTAACGGTGACACCTACTACTTTTTATTGCTTATTTCTGATAGCCATGAAGCGTAAAGATAAAGTTCAGATATCTAACTTTTTATGACAAAATTCTTTCTGACGTCATCTAATGACGTCACCAAATAAAATCGTTTTTTGCGTATACCTTATGACTGGAGTAGAGTGTGATAACCCAAACTTGGTAACACCAGTTACTTCAGGTCAAAGGTCATCACGTGCTCGTCATATACGTGCGGAGTCACGACGAACCGCGTAGCCTCCACGCCGAAATATTAAGTAATTTTGACAGGAGAAGTTAAGGTGAAAAGCGAGGAGGCTTCGAACGAGTTATGATAACGCCTTATAGACTGTCATACAATCTCTATAAGGTCTACCCTGAATCGAGGCTAAATACGCGATCACCAATTGCGTCTCAGGACGAAATTAAGAATCTAGTCATTGATTTTGAATTTGTACAGTTTCAGTTAGAAATGGCACCAGGTTTTGTGGCAGCGATATTTCAAAAACCAAAACGTCAAAGTTCTGAAATCTTGGCCAATTGATGCTCACACTTATTCATATATGACTCAGCACAATTCTTGCATTGGGCCAATGTCTTTGAAGAGTCTTTATTTCTAGGAATTTTTCATGAAATAATCGTATCAGCTACCGCTGCCTTGCTGCAAGTCCCCTAACCTTGAAACACTCTCGCTCATCAAAACCAGACAAACCAAATCTCACAACCATGCAAATGATTGGTCAGAATAATGCACAACACACATGCGCAACAGTCATGGAGTGATTTCATTACCTTTTTTTTTTTTTTTTTTTTAGAATATGGGCACCATGCGCAGACTGATTGTGCCAACGAGACATAACGTGTTTCATTTCACTGGCACAACGCTAGTAAACCCCCACTGTTCACGTCAATCAAAGTTTAGATTCAAAATACTGATTCAAATACCCCCCCCCCCGTTCCAGTCCTTTTTGTAATCGAACGCCATGTGACCACAAGCGAATCGCCAATAATGTAAATCTCGTCTCAATGACGAAT